>CAVNYN010240176.1:0-11978 GCA_963692815.1 Nyctanthes arbor-tristis | reverse complement strand
AAGCCGATCCTACCTGCTCCCACTGGCTCTGCATAAATATGGTGGAAGCAAACGTGGGTTTGGAAAAGCTGGGATCAATCTTGGGGGTGGAAACTGACGTAGATTCTTGTTCTGCGTTGCAAAACGACAGCCCAATTGGAAAAATAAATTCAAGAGTGTGTTGTTTTATCTGAATTTTAATTATATGAAAACTCGTGGCACCAGAGTTTGATTAATAGATGATCATTCATTCATATCCAAATAAAAGGGTAATAAATAACAGAAAAAACAAAGAGCACGCAGATTTGTTTTACCCACAACTCATATATAGAGGTAAAGAAAATTTACTATATAAAAAGAATAATGCTATGTAGTATCAGTGGTGCTTGTCACCAGTCTAGGTGACATCCAATGTGGCATGAATGATAAGTGAAATTAAATGAATAAATAAATGATCCACTTAATTTAACTTATCATTTAATGCCACATTGATATTGTGTCAAGTACCAGTGGTGCTAAATAGAGATCGGAAGAGCATATAAAAATGGAGAAGATAATTTTTATGGCACTATTATAATGAACTTATTACATTCTATATATAGATGTTAAATAGATCATAATTTGAGTAGAGTGAGGAGATGCATGTTTTAAATCTTAGTAGAAATAGTAAATACATGCCATAAATCAAATAGAATTAGGTAAATGTTCTAAATCCTAATTCTAGTAGAATTCGAGTCGCCAAATCTAATATGGAACTTTAACGAAGTGTTACTTTCAGACATAAAATGTCCCAGTTTTCTAAATGATTGGTGGTTTTGAGAAGGCATAAGCATGTTAGCCATCATTATCTTTAATCGGATAAAAAATTATCTTATTCAATGATTAATGGAAGAAAAATGGATCGACTTCTTGTGGGAAGAAACGAGAAAGAGAGAGAAAAAAAAAGAAAAAAGAAAAAGAAAAAAGAGACTAGCAATCATTCAACTGATAGTTCAGAGCAATTGATTACAAGAAATTTATGTGGTTCAAAGCAATCAAATACTAATTTGCGCCCAATCGGACCATTCATTGCTATTTGTTCATCCTTAATTGTTGTGTTGTAGGAATCGTGTGTTGATTTTGCACTTTAAAAAACTAAAAATGTGCTAAATGTCTGGTACTAGACAAATATAATGTCATATGTGATTTGAAAAAAGTGTGATTATATGATGATATCATCTCACATTCATTTCTAGTCAAAGAACTCTTTGCTACTTTTGTACACCGTTAATTGGTGTGTTGTAATCGACGAAATGAATAGAATGGAAGCAAACAAAATCTAGAAGTCAGAGACGTCACTTTGTTTTCCCTTTTGATGAATTGCAATTTTAGGAGCGCAAATTTGTAAGACACTATTTGTTCAAAGTTATGCAAAATTTATTTGGGACTTAAAAAATCAGACTTTTTGATTAAAGAGATTTTGGATTGAATTGAGCTCACTGAATCTTGTGAGGCCCTGTATATTATATACACTTGAATAATTCCAAAACTTGGTACAAGATATTTTTTTGAGTAGCCAATTAGGCCATTAGGGCTCTTGCTGAGAATTAGGAATTTTGCTGTACTATTACCTATCTGTGCAACCGATTATTTTGGCATCATCTGGTGAAAGAAAATTCTAAAGGGAGAAGCGTACAAGGGTAAATATATGTCCATACTAATAAAAGTGCTAGATAAAAGTTGTAATATCAAGACTAGCAACTTTTACGTGTTATATTCCATCTTCAAGCTTGGATGTGATTTGATGATGATCCTTAATTTTAACTCCCCCCTTCAAGCTTGAGCATATCTCCGTTACCCCCACTTTGTCCTTGAGATAACTGAACCTTGACAATGCTAAAGGTTTTGTGAGCAAATCTATAATTTGATCAGCAGTAGGTACATAGCTTACCATAAGTCTTTTGTCAATCACCTTGTCTCTGATATAATGCAAATCCAGTTCTATATGCTTGGTGCGAGCATGATAGACTAGACTTGATGCAAGGGTATTTGCATTGAGATTATCTGACCATAGAATTGGAACTAGTTTGCTGCTAAGTTGTATTTCACTTTGTAGAGATTCAATCCATGATATTTCTATTGCTACCTGTGCAATGGCCCTGTACTCTGATTCAGCTAATGATCTGGATACTATAGCCTGCTTTTTAGATGACCATGCTACCAAGGAGTCACCTAAGAAAACATAGTACCCGGTTGTAGATCTTCTGTCATCTAGACATGATGCCCAGTCAGCGTCAGCAAACCCCTGTATATGCAAACTGCTGGACTTGTGAATGGTAATCCCATGTCTTGCTGTTCCTTTTAGATACCTGAACAATCTTTTAACTACATTCCAGTGAGTTTCAGTAGGCTGCTATAGAGATTGGCTAAGCTTATTCACTGTAAAGGTTATATCAGGCCTAGTGTGCACCAAGTACTGCAGTTCACCAATTGCACTTCTATACATTGTGGGATTTCTGAGTAAAACACCTTCACCTTTTCATATTAACTTGCCAGAATTCATGGGAGTGGATGAAGGTTTTAGATTTTGAAAACCAAACCTCCTCAGTAAGTCAGCAATATACCTAGTTTGTGTAAGATGCAAACCACAGCCATCTTTCCTCACATCAATGCCTAAGAAGTTGTATACTCACCCATATCTTTTAGAGCAAATTTACTATTCAGTCTATCAATAAAGTTTTGCAACATCCTTATGTCACTACCAATCACAATGATATCATCAACATGTATCAACACAAATACAACACAATTCTGATTAGTATAGTAAAACAAGGAGTTGTCTGCCTTTGACTGAATAAACTTCCACTTTACATGAGTTTTCTTCAACTGATCATACCATACTCTAGGAGCCTGCCTCAAAGCATATAATGCTTTTTTGAGTTTGCACACAAATTCAAGTTTTTTTTTTTCCAATATAACCCTCTGGTTGCTTTAAATATACTTCCTCTTTTAATATTCCATTCAAGATAGCATTGTTTATGTCAACTTGTCTTATGCTCCAATCTTTAGACATAGCTAGGGTGAGAACAATCTTCAGTGTTATAGACTTAATCACAAGGCTGAAGGTTTCTTTAAAATCTATTCCAGCCTTTTGTAAGAAACCCCTAGCCACTAGCCTTGCTTTATACTTCTGAACTTTACCTTGCAAATCTTGTTTGATTCTGAATATCCACTTACAGTCAATGATCCTCTGATTTTTATCTGGTGGAACAAGTTCTCAAGTTTCATTTTTCATTAGTGCTTCATACTTTTTGTCCATAGCATTTTTCCAATTTCTACTTTTCAAAGCCTCTAAAACTGAGAATGGTTCACACTCATATTTCGTTTTAAGCTCTTTGGCACTAGCTAGATAGACTTTTGGTTTGAAAATACCTACTTTTCTTCTAGTAATCACTAGATTCTCACTTGTGCGTTGCACGAGAAGATTTAAAAAAAATAAATAATATGAAATTTTATAATTTTTTTTGAATGGTTAAATTTTATAAGGTCATGTTACCCAATAAATTTTACTTGGAAATCAATATCAAAATTGAAGAAACCAAATAGATAGAATAAGAAAAATGAGTATAAGAAGATAATTTGCCAAATTCATTCCCATGGACAACTATATATTTTTGTTAATTTATTCCCCCACTCTTTTCTTAACTTTTAAATCAGTGACCTCAATGCCGTTAGTCATATACACAATCTCCACATTATTCTTAGCCTCTGAAATTAAATTAAATACAATTAGAAGACTCATTTCGAATAAAATAAATGAGCTCCATATTAGATATAGTTAAAAGAAAATAATTGTTCTCTTCCTCAATGTTGCTGGCCGTAAACCCTTTCCGTCACTAAATGCAATTTCACAACCATAAGTAGGGAAGAAATCCCCTACCGGCTGATGTAATTTTGTAGCCACATCCTATTCAGTGGACTTGAGCCATAAATTTCTTACAAAAAGTCATGACGATTCAAAGCCTATTCATTTCCAATTTCATTTCCAATGTTAGACGAGAATTCACAAGTTCTAGTCCACTGCTAAAGTTCGAATTTAATGCAAGAAATTTGAGAAAATTAGTCTAAAAAGGAAAAAAATGATAAAGGTGAAACGGAAATAGTTCCACCAGTAGCAGAAAGTCGAGCCATCAATTTCTTCTCATATACTTCCTGCAGTAATTGAAACGTTGTCACCAGTAGATAGTCCAATAGAATTGCATCAATGTCAACAAATCTAATAATTGAAGTGAAATCAACACATAAAATTAAAAAAAATATATATGGTATAGCTAATAACATAAATAAATATTATTAACTGATTCAAAAAGGGTAAAATAGTCATTACCAACAATATATAAGGGAAGACATATTTAACCAAATTATTGTGAGAGCATAATTTCAATAGAGTGTTAACAGCTTTCTATTTCAATTAAAGCAAAACACATAACAATGTGCATGGATGAGAAATAGAATCTTATTAAGTGACTTTAGTAGGAATTGCAAAAAAAAAAAAAGACAAACTCGATTCCTATAGGTACCCGATCTTGTTAAAACGGGAGTACTTGACTAAATAGGTAAATCGATTGGGGATGATATTAAAAAAAAATTCAACCCGACTTGAGAATGTGTCGGATAATGTTATGATAATTTTTACTCGAGTCCAACCCCTTTAACTTTTTTTTGACAAAATTTATAAAAATATTTACTAAAAATTCTAATAGTTTGAAAAGTAAAAAGATGATAGAACTTCTCAAAAAAGCTGTTTAAAATACTATTCATTAAAAAAATAAAAATAAAAATATATAAATATATTTAAATTGGCTAATAAATGGGTAATATGAATTACATGTACCAGCCTTTCACTAACCCATCCCTGATTTAAGTAGGGATAGGAAATTTCTTTTTTTGATGGATATGTCAATGGGTGTGGCATACCTGACCCGACCCCTTGTCATCCTTATACCTCAAGAAATTAAACATTTTATTTTTCTCCGTGACTATACTGTGACGGGAATTTTATAAACTATGAAACATTAATTAAACCATATTTATTATTCTTTGTGACTATACTATTACGGGAATTTTATAAACTATGAAACGTTAATTAAACTATATTTATTATATAAGTAATGTAATAATGACTCATTTTAAAAGCATATAAAAATAATTAAATATTAATGTATCAGCTAAAAAGTAAATAGTCTAATACGAATTACAAAATCCTTGCTAGCTAAGACATATATAATAAAAATTTAAATTAAAAATCAAAAAACTTTGAATATATATATATATTAATCCAGCAAAATATTGAAGAAGATAAGATATATCCAGCAAAATATATAATCAAAATATTTGAAGATAAAAATAGATAAGGATTATAATTCCTAATTAGTTGAAAAAATAAAGAAATAAATAACTTTGGAATTAAAATAGGTCAATATAACCACACACATTACCAAACATAAAATAAAAGACTATAAAGTCCCCATTTTTCACAGTTTTGGAGGAAAAACTGATGCACAAAGGCACCGCAAACTAATTTACTTTAATATATATGTGTGTGTGATGACTAGACTGTCTTTGTTCCACTACTTGTGATGGCTGCTGAATTCGACTTTCTGTTTCAGTTGTTTGATCAGCTTGCTAATTTTGTAAGCTTTTTTGATCATACTCATGATTAACTCCATCGTTGTGTATGTTCTCAACATTATCACTAATGAAATCAATATTCTGATTTCTTATACCTCCTGATTGTTCTGGTCAGGGACTTTATAGATCGGAGGTGTTTGAGGAGATGTTGTATGGCAAATTTTGTGTTGAAACAATGACAGATTTTGGAGCGGAGTGTTTGTTTAGGAATACTTGTTGAAAAGGAAAGTCTTCGTCATTAAATACAACATGTATTGAGAGATAGACTTTACCAGTAGGACTTAGACATTTAAACCCTTTGTGAGAATTGCTATAACCAAGGAACACACACTTTACTGAATGAAAAGTAAATTTGTGAGACTGGTAGGGTCTAAGGCAGGGAAAAAAGCACATCCAAACACTTTGATACTGTTTAGGTCAAGACTTTCTTTGTAAAGCATTTAATGAGGTGATTGCATATTGAGGACATGAGTAGGAAGCTTGTTTATGAGGTACACTGCAGTGTTAAAAGTTTCCTACCAGTACATAAGAGGTATTTTGGCTTGGGCAAGGAGAGTAAGTCCAGTTTCAGTCACATGTCTATGCTTTCTTTTTACTCAACCATTTTGTGCAAAAGTATAAGGGCAAGTATTTCTGAGTTCAATGCAAGCCAATTGCAATTGATTAGTGAAAGCTTTAAACTTACCTCCACCATCACATTGTATAGCCTTGATTTTTCTGTCAAACTTGTTTTCAACTAGAGTTTTAAACTGGTTAAAGGCAATCACAGCTTTAGATTTAAGTCTTAAAGGGTATATCCAAGAGTACCTACTGTAGTTATCAACAAAGAGTATATAGTATTTAAATCCAGACTTTGATTGAACACGAGAAGGTTCCCATAGGTTTGTGTGTATCAGTTCTAATGGATAATTTGAATGTGAAAAAGATTTTTGAAAGGACGAGCATGAGACTTTCCAATTTAACAGGTATCACAAAAATAAGATTTTTATTTATGGCAAAAGAATGATTACACGACTCAAGAAGCTTAAGAAGCACATTGACAGTAGGGTGACCAAGTCTTCTGTGCCATAATTTTTCTTTAGACTCTAACAACTCAGACTTAAGTGACTTAGAACAATCATTTGACTTAACTGAAAACACAGAAACAGGAAAATTTATTGACTTACTAGACTTTGCTGGCTGAACCTTGTGACCTTGGATTTGATACAACCCATCTTTAAGCTTTCCTTGCAGCAGCACCTCCTTGCTTAAATGGTCCTTCACAACACATAAGCCATCATGAAACTCAATACACACATTATTGTCACAAATTA
Source organism: Nyctanthes arbor-tristis (assembly GCA_963692815.1). Lineage (NCBI taxonomy): Eukaryota > Viridiplantae > Streptophyta > Magnoliopsida > Lamiales > Oleaceae > Nyctanthes > Nyctanthes arbor-tristis. The sequence continues at coordinate 5,016 of CAVNYN010240176.1, read as the reverse complement.
GTTTAGAAGCACTGAGCAGATCCTTCTTAATTTCAGGTACACAAAGTAATTTTTCCAGCTTCAAACATTTGTTTTTCACTGTCTGCAGCCTACAGTGCCAATGTGTGTGATTCTCAGTTTGTTTCCATTACCAGCTACAAGTAATTGTTTACCTTTGTATTCTGTTGGTTCAAAAAAGTTATCTAGGGTTCAGTGACATGGTTTGTTGCTCCAGAATCAGCACACTATGTTGGATCTCCAACAGTTGATGTTGCAGCTATCATGGCAGAGGGATTGAAGTCATTAAATCTCCTATTGCTGTCTGGCTTGTAATGGTGCAGATAGTCAAAGATAGTCAATGGCAATATGATTGGTCTTACCACAAATTTGACAAGGCCCTTTATCTTTGTTTGGGTCAGTTGGTCCAAAACTTGATCTATATATACCTCATCTACCACTGCTTCTTCCTCTTTTTTGATATCCACCTCCTCTGTTTCCAGAAATATTCTGTCTTTATGCAAAATCAATAGTGGCTTGGCCAGTATTGATCGAGAGAACACATTCTTTATAGCATCCAACTGTTCTAAGCGACTCTCAAAGGTCAACAGTATGGACTGTAGCTCAGTCCGACTGATGTCTGACTTGCTATTGATTAACACCACCACAGGTGTATACTCTTCATCCAGACTTGATAGTGCCTGATTCTCTAGGTTTTCTTGAGAGACAGATTTTCCAGCTACTTCCAAATTATCTGCTAGCTTTTTAAGCACGTTGAGGTAGTCATCAATTGCCATGGATCCTTTTCTGAGTCTCCTCAGTTCACCAATCAAAAAGGTGACTCTTGATTTGTTCAGTATTCCAAAGCTTTGCTCAATGGACTTCCAGAGTGTTTCTGAACTTGAGGCTCCCATAGCCCTTATAGCTATTTCAGGGGTTAGGGTAGAGTATAGCCAGCCGAGGAGCAGTTGATCCATAGACAGCCATCTTTTATACTCCGGGTTGATTGACATTTCCACAGTAGTCCCAGTCTTCTCAGTAATCTGTGTTGCCAGGAACAGATCGGAACTTATTTTTGCCATCAATAAAACCCTCAAGATTATGCGTTCTTATCATAGGCATAACCATATGCTTCAACAGAATATAAGTGTCCTTGTCGAGTTTGATTACCGGCGACTGATTGAGTAAAGAACTGAAGAGCGAAGCGCTTCCTCCTAGTAGTGAAGGAGTTGTGGCACCAAAAGCATTCTGATTTGTGGTAGCAGTCGCCGGAGGGTTGATTTGATTGGTGGAGCTTTCATTTGCCATCGCTCTGATACCAAATCAGATTTTTTTATTAAAGAGATTTTAGATTGAATTGAGCTCACTAAATCTTGTGAGGCCCTGTATATTATATACACTTGAGTAATTCGAAAAATTAGTACAAGATATTTTTTTTAGTAGTCAATTTGGGCTCTTGCTGAGAATTAGGAATTTTGCTATAATATTTCCCATCTGTGCAACCGATTATTTTGGCAGCATCTGGTGAAAGAAAATTCTAGAGGGAGAAGGGTACAAGGGTAAATATATGTCCATACTAATAAAAGTGCTAGATAAAAGTTGTAATATGAAGACTAGAAATTTTTACACGTTATGTTCCATCTTCAGGCTTGGATGTGATATGATGATGATCAATTTTGACTTAAAAATATCTTTTCTAGAATGATGTATATAACGCAATATTTGTATTACATTCACCACTACAAGTGCTACTATGCTAAGCGGGGTGAAAAAAATCCCGACTAACCGTTTCATTTATTTTTTAAATTTCTAAACCTTATTATTAAAATTTTCTTTAACAATAATTATGTAATTATTTTTCAAAAATCAATAAATTGAAAAAGATACAGCCGCTCCCTCAACCTTTAAATATTACTCAAACCCACTATTTACTTTTCTCTTTCCTCGATATTTAACTCACTAGTCACTACTAGCCCTTTGAATTTTTCCCCCCTATTCACCTTACCGTCCGTCAAAGGGGCCAACAAGTTCACACTCACTGAAAAGTAACGTAGATCCTAGTTCTGGGCTATCAAACGATAGCTTAATTGGAAAAATAAATTCAAGAATGTGTTGTTTTTATCTAAAGGCCAGGACTACTGTCTTACATCAATTTTAATCAAACGTTAGACGTCTGGCGGGTGAATAGGACTGCTTCTTACAGGGAACATACTTTGGCTTCTTAGAAAAAAGCCAAAAAAATGGTGGCAATGGAGTTTGAATAATAGATGATGATTCATATACCTAGCTAATTCTCAAACCTCAATCACAAGATGTATTACTAGCCGGTAATGTAGTTTGAGAAGGAAATAGTAATGTGTTGGTATTATATTACAATTTACATCACAATCTGATGTCAATAAAATACCTGTATATATTTAAACATTCCTAAACTTAACAAAGTGTTACTTTCAAGCTTGAAATGCCCTGTGTTTTTAAATGCTTGGTGGTAATTTGTTTAGGTGTGTGTATGTTGGCGGGTATATAACTAACAGTATGAAAAATTGTGTTCTTCAATGGTTGATGGAAGAAAATTGGATCGAATTCTTGAGAGAAGAATCTAGAAAGAAAGCTAGCAATCATCGATCCACTGATAGTTCAAAGCAATTGGAGCAATGAATATGGAAGTTTACATAGTTCACACTAGTCAAATACTATTAAACTTTAATTTGTGCGAAACATACCATTATATTAATCTTTGCTATTACCTCCGTCCCAAATATATGCAAAAATTAAGAAAAATTATTGGAAAAACAAATTCTCGATATATTATTATATAATGAAACTAAAAGTATGTTTGATTACTAAAGATTTCCATGGAAAATTGGTTTTCTATGAAAATTCCTATTTTTGTGATGTTTAATTGACATTTTTTTCAGAGAAAATATTTTCCATCTTTTAGTTACGTGACCACATTTTTTTTAAAAATAAGGAAAATATTTTCCTATATGGGGTGTATGTTTTTTGTTTTTTAGATAGTTCACACTTTTTTTTTTAAGAATTTCACTTTTAATCAAAAGTTTTGCAATTTATTTTCTACATTATTCAATTATCAGTAATTTAGTTAACAAGAAAATATTTTATTTCTAAGTAAATTAATTACATACTTGTAATCAAACGCACCCTAATAGTTATTACTAGACATATATTAAATAAAGTTATTTTGATAAAAATGACCAAAAGTAACTACTTAAATTAGAAGCAGGATGTCAAAACCCAAGTGGTCTAATGACATTACCCTGTTATATTCAATATATATCTTTGCTACTTTTTTTTTTAAATATTATAATAATGAGATTGTAGGGGAAGAGAATTTGTAAGTTATTATAGTTTTGGACTTTTCTTAAGTTGTGCCAACTCTATCTGATTAATCCTTTACAAATTCCGGCTGTCATTTATATATGATTAGAAAGTTGTTTGTTATGAATTGAAGATCTTCTCCACACAATTTTCTCTGAATTTTAGTGATTTGGTTTGTTACCTAACTGATGTGATTATACTTATATCCAGCACCAGAAAAAGAAAGTACAGTACCTTGAAAGGGAAAGAGAAATATTTTGGGAATTGCAATGATCTTGCCGCTGAAATTATGTCTGGCGAACTTTGAGTGTGATTGAATTGTCTAGATGGCTGTGTTTCTTCAGTGAAGATGAAAAACCTGTATACAAACAATTCCAGTATTGGTAATCGAACTCCGAGGAATTTCCAAGATTGGGATGGTGGAATACAAAAACAAGTGACGATAAATCTGAATAGGATGAGACTCGACTTCATCAAAAGAAAAATAAATAATAGAGTTGCATGGTTTGATTTCTTTGTTTTTTTCTTTTGTGTGATTGTGCATAGGTCACATGAACAAATTATCTTGTATTTTTTTTTATTATCATGAATTAGTGGATTGTTTGCTAGTGGATTTTCACTTTGGGGGTTTTACGATGTTAACTCTAGTGTTCTGTTAAATTTATGGTTCTACTCATATTTCGCAAATTCTATCTTGCTTATTATTAGATAATTTAGAGTAAATAATAATTATAAGTGTGAAAGCACACTCAGATATCATTAAACTACATGCATATTGGCAGCTCTTTGCTACTTTTGTTCATCACTAGTTATTAGCACGTTGTTGCACGTAAATTTAGAGCGATGTCATAAATTTATTTGGTATTGCTTACACTAAAATATTTAAATAGATACACGTATGGCATAAAATGTTTATCGTGATTAAAACGGGATATATTAAACTAAAATAAATAACCCCGTAAAAGGACAAAGTTTTTAGATAATTAATAGTTATGACGTGTGCTCTTCCGATCTTAAGATTACAAATGTCATTTTTTATGTTGTATGTATGAGGTGGAGAATATATTTGTTTTTAAATCCCCCTGAATGCGTGCACAAATATTCATCTTAATATCTTGATATTTTAAAAATTTAGGTACCGATTTTAAAAAAATAAAAAATCTATAGTAACTAATCATTTGACTTCAAGTAATAATAACGGTTGAAATAAATACTACATTTATTAAATTTTTTTTTGATTTGATGTACTTTTTATAAACTAATTAAACAATATACAAATTATTGATTATTGTCTTTTCATTTCATAATTCTTTAACTGATAATTATTTTAAAATGAATTTTGTTAGTCTTTTTCATTTTTCTAATTTTGTATGTTTATTTGAAGTCATTGATAATAATGACAATAATAATTAATTCTTAATTTGAGCTATAATAGTGAAGTCATATTCTGCTTTTAAAGAAAACATAAGGGCAAATAAGGAAATTAAAAAATTTTCCTTCATCCACTATTTTTATTAAAATTGATCTGACACCATTTGTATGGCATCATATAGTGACATACAGCTATGTAGTGTGTATGACTGTGATTTCTCATGTAGTGTGTCTCGATGAACGTCACATGAATATGTAGTGTGTATGATGTCATACTATATGTTGCTAAATCGGAACTACCTTTATATAGATCGGAAGAGCGTCGTGTAG
>CAVNYN010240173.1:18479-28840 GCA_963692815.1 Nyctanthes arbor-tristis | reverse complement strand
ACCGAAGACCACAAAACACCGTTGTTCAACGGTGTTGGGTATTATCACACTAAACTTTCACTTTAGGAGCATTTTTTAGGTTGTTGATTACCTTTCATACTTGGATTATAGGTAATAGTTTAGATGATGTGGATATGTGAATTTGTGCTCTCTTATTTTCCATGAAATTGTAACTTGATTGCTAGATTGAATTTCTTGAGTAGTCTTGGATTGACACATTTTGTGTGTGACTTGTCTTTGATACCAGAAAATTGGTATTGGTGGATATTGTCGTGTGCTTGAATGCGTTGTGATTTGTATCATATTGGAAAGTGATTTCAGTGTTAGATTGGTTCAGGTTGCACTTGTGTGTGAGTGACTTTTGTTGGATCGGTATCTTCTTTTAAGTCACCCGTCATGGGGTCAAAAGTAGAATTGTCACCATTTGATGGAAAGAGAGATTACTCGGTTTGAAAGCAAAAGATGAAAGCCATTTTCATTCAACAACAATAATTCCTCACCAACAGCTTATCGCTGTTAATGCCAATCATATCTGATAGGCACCAAATAAAGTGGATCCTTCTTATGAACACTGAGGCCAGCCTCTTCTTCCACACTGATGTCTTCCCTACTCATCCCATCGGCAACCCCCGGTCGAAGCAATGCAGAAAATTCACCAAGGTGAATTCTACAGCAGTAGTCCCCATTATCATACCGGAGCAAATTCTTCGTCCAGCCCCAAATGGAATGAACTCATAGTGGTTTCCTTTAAAATCAACATCACTCTCCTCAAACCTCTCTGGATAGAAATCTTCCGGATTTTTCCACATCTCGGGGTCTTCCAATAGCCCAAGCATTAACATGGATCTTGGTTTTTGCAAGAATTTCATAGCCACCAATAGTACCTGGCCGAATGGACTCACGAGGCAGTAGCAAAGTGATTGGTGGATGCAATCTGAATGTTTCTTTCACCACATTCTTCAAGTATTTGAATTGGGAAACTTCCTCTTCTGATACTTTCTGTTTTCTTCCCACCAAGCTTCAAATTTCTGCCTGTACTTTTTTTATTACTCTTGGATTCCTAGATAGCTCTGTCATTGTCCATATACCGTTGTTACAGAATCGTGCCTATCGCCCTAATAAATATGTCCTGCATATAACTTCGCATCACTCACGGTAAATTCAATTTGAGTCACAAAATTGTAAACCTTACTATAAGAAATAGACTTTTATGTTGTTTCTTGAGAGATGAATTTTAGTCGTTTCATCAAGGGAGATTCCAAGTAAAACACCAACAGTTTCTTGGTGATCGGGCTTCAGCCTGGCGGGGTCAAGATGCTCATCAATGAGCCTTTCGTAAAAAACATCAAGATCCCAAACGATTTTTTCAAGCCTTCTATGCAGCCCTGTGATCACATCAACAATCCAACCAAATTTTGGAAAAAAATCAGCAACCCAGGAAGTGCTTAACATTGCCATAACTTCATTAATGGCTTCTTGGATGTTATTACAATAACCCGCAAATTGCTTCCCCTCACGAGTCTTACCGAAAGCAATGCTACAGATAATAATGTTTGTTAGGGAAAATATTTTCTCATTCACCTGGATAGGACCAGAAGACAAATTAGAGATTATGTCAATCAATCAGGCTACCTCTTTTTCTCGAACATGCCAAAATGATTGAACCCTTTTGAGAATGAAAAGTTGGGTAACACAGAGTTTACAAATTTCTTTCCAGTAGTCGTTGTAAGGGCTAAACGCCATGTCCAGTAGATTGTAGGAAAGCTTGGCCGCACCATATGAATAAGGCCTGGAACAACATTTGAAGTCATGTGTTCTCAGTACCTCTTCAGCCATTTTGGGAGATGAAACAACAAGATTCGAAGTCTGGCCAAGTTGCAAATGCATGACAGGACCATATTTTTTGGACCACTTCCACATAGAAACACGAGGGAGTTTTCCAAGCTGATGCGAGTTTCCTATGATTGTAATTCCGGATGAGCAGGAGGAAGATTTGATGGTTTTTTCGGGTTTTATTTCATTAGAAACAAGAAAGAGATAATACAAATGACAGAGAGAAACAATACTGAAAACCATGAAGAGAACTCCATAAGTCTCTTAACCATTGATTCAGGGGATTTAGGATTGATTTTATTTCTCCTTCAAATTCTCTTCTATTATTATTAATTTCTTTTTGGGTCATTTTCTCTTTAATTAATTACATTACATTACATTAGAATACAGATGACATCTGGCCCTGGTTATTGTTTTGTAGCAATAGCAAGGGAAGTCTTTTGCAAATTGGTTGCTCCTCCATCCATTGCTAAACTAGTAAAAGAAAAAAGAGGAGTATGATAAATGAACATGTCGGGGTTGTTTTCAAATCGTGAGATTCATTATGGTTAATGGTTATTGTACGATGCAAAACTCTTCGATTCAAGTCTTGCCACAGGCCATTTATTAAAAACTTGTTAGGTGCAAGGTTTTAATGCGAAAAGAATGATTGTGCATGCATGTGAAGAAAGTGTTGAAAATAACATTAAACGGAGCACTTAATTTTGATTGTAACATAAATCTAAAGATCATAAAGATAATGAGTAGGTCCTACATCATTTATTATTTGTATTAATGATAAAGATATAAATAGGTAAATTTCACATATCGTCCATAATCTTTGCACTTTGTATCGGTTGGGTCCCTAACCATTTTTTTAATGCACCCGTCCAAATTTGTCGTTGATTTGGCTAAGGGTAGCATTAGGAATTCAGATAAAAAAATAACAGATTGAAATTGAAACTTACGAGACATCGTGCTCTACAACCCAATCATTCAATACTTAGAGGAGAAACACTTAGAGTACCTTACACCACCATAAACTTCGGTAGCTGTGCTGGATTTCTGCTAATACGGCCGGAGTTTTGTAGTTCTACGCTACGGGAGGAGTTGAACAACACCCCTATTGGTGGTAACTTGTTGACCCTCGAGTTCTAGCTTGCTTACGTGAATATTTCTTCACTGACATTATCTTTCTCTGCCATTTTTTGGTCTTCGATTATCTGTGTGTTTACCAGGAGAGCGCGAAATTTGGAATGGCATACAAAATTCGAGGAGAATCTGAGAGCCAACCTTTATATGGTAAGGGTTTTCTTACTCTACTTTGTTTTCAAGAATTAAAGGCATATATATGTGATATTTATATATGTGATATTTACATGAATGTTGCCAAGCTGGTGTGAAATATCACTAGTTGAAACTTTATTTGTAGATGAAGATTGTACTCTATTTACAGTAAAGTGTCGATATAGGGGGGTTTTCTTGAAAAATTGCACAATATCGATCTATATAAGCATGGAAAAGTGGCCTTTGTAGACAAACTTGATCCAGATGTTTTCTCGAAATTTGAATTAGATGCTATTGCTGAAAGTCTTGGTCTTTCACTTCCAATGGGGTATGTGTATAAGAAGCCTGAAAAGCCAATTTCAAGTAGGCTAACCCAGATCGTGACTGATCAAGAGGTTACGGTTATGCTTGGTGATTTAGCTAGGAATAGAGTTGTAGAGGTGTTCTTCATTCCACCACTACCACATAGGGCTGGTATTGAAGTGGATTTTGGGCCTAAGTTCCATGGGCCAATTGTTGAAGATGAGCAAGAGGTCAGGTTGGACGATGGTGTAAGTGAGGGTTCTTGTCCTATAGGGATAATTGAGCTCGTTGAAGATATTGTTGATACTCCTGAAAGTCAGCCGTTAACAGGCTCAGAGCCTCCAATTCCATCTCAACATCAAAATGCAGGTTTTGAAGATGCAATGAGGGTGTGGCAAGATATCTTGACCAACGATGAATGTCTAGAAGAAATCCTTAATAGCAATGATTTTCACTTTGGCGTTGAACATGCTAGTGGCATACATGGCATTCCAGAGAATATTGATACTGTTGTACCTCAACCGGACAGTGGGAACATTTTTGCCAAGGAGACTGAAAGGCAAGAGGAAGAAAAGCTAGCGTTGATGAAAGAGATTTTGGATGTAATGTCGAGCTTGATAAGGATGATAACCTTGAGGATGGTGACTACAAGCAAGAGGTTGATAATGAGATGACGCGGCAACCAGATTATGCATGGTTTGGGGATAGCCAAATGGAGTATGAGAGTAGCAAAGATGATGCATCTGATGACCTTGAAAGCATTGACAGCGATGACGAGAACGGGAAAAAATATCCAACCATTACAAAATCTACAATGCAGCGGCTGAAAATGATGAATGCCAATTCGAAGAAGGTATAACTTCATCCTTTGCAACATTGTTTTGGATTTAATATCTACAAGGCTTTGGATCATGAGCTGATTGTTTAGTGTATTGTCAACGTGATTATTGTTTTTGTAAATGTTAAAATATTTAATATTCAATCCACTTTTAGAATATTATTAATATTTAATTTGATTTGTAATCTGTTTTGTAATCAACTAGAATATTGTTTTGTAATCTTTAAGTTGTAATCTTTTTTTAATCTTTGATCACTTTGTAATCTCCTAGATTCTTTGAATCTCAAGGTTGTTTGACATGTTTTGTATCTAACTTGTTTTTATATTCTGTTTGTTTTGAATCTGTCATCCATAATTAATCTTTTTTAATTTCTTTCTAATCTCCTAGATTCTTTGAATCTCATGGTTGTTTGATACACTTTGAATCTAAATTTGTTTTTATATTATGCTTTGAATTTGTCATCTATAAAATCTAGTTTTTTAACATGCTTTGAATATATTTTTTTTTTTCAAAAATCAGCTGCTACATTTGTCAATTTACTGTGGAATATTTAATCCTTTTTGAATCTACTTTTGTTCTGTAGAATACTTAATCTGTTTTGAATCTAAAATTGCTTTTTAAAACTGGTTTTGAGTCTTTTTTACATCTATTTTGAATTTTATTTTTTTGTTCAGTTGCTGCATTAGTCAATCTATTTTGAAAGTATGATGTGCAATAGGAATCCCAACTCATTCATACTAATGTTGTAAGCATGTACTCTACATGTAGATTTGGTTTTTGAGAGGAAGGCTTTGCTAAAGGGTTTGATAATGCAGTACTCAGTTAAGAATGCACGTGGAATTGATTTGTGAAAGATGATCACGAGCGTCTTCGTGCCAAATGCCTCAAGAAAGGCTGCCCATTTGTGATCTATGCTAGAGTGTGCGGGGTTCATTAAATTTCAAGATTAACACATGCAACATGAAGCATACGTGTGCAATGACTTTTAACAATAAATTTGCTACCTCTATTATTCACGCTGCTGCTTTGGTGTGTAATATGTTGGAGGGAAATGATTATATAGGTAGATAATTAGAGGGAAGAATATATATTTTATCTGAATCCCCAATGCTACCCTCAGCCAATAAGTCATGTGAACTACACGCGAAGGGTTAACAGCAAATTTGGACGGATTCCATCCGCGAGGACCATATGTGAGCCTTAACGAAAGGTTGAGGACCCAGCGCATTAAAAAAAAGGTTAGGGACCCATCCGATACAAAGTGCAAAGATTGGGGACGATATGTGAAATTTACCCAAGAATTAAGGTCTCTTTTACTGTGAAACTCGTTCAAAGAATTAAGAAGGTAGATGGACGTAACAACTTGGCCACTTGGGGTCAATCTTACAGCCCAAAGAACCCCAGTTGATAGACTAGTTATGGAGTACCTTAAAAAACAACTTAGGAACACAATGTCCGTTTTAAGTCTTGTGATTTGGGAAAATTCTATCATTCAAGGTGTAGACCACAAATTGATGCAAATGCCACTAGAAATTTACTAAGTAGAAGAAATTGGAGTGGATTAAGTATTCAACTAGAGACCATTAATGGAAAATGATTTTGCAATTGTCTGATTCACATTTTGAAATTCAAATTATAAATTTATCTACCACTAATTTAAATATTATTAATTACAATCAAACATTTTAAATCTTTATTAATTCTTCACCACTCATTTAATTACCTCGTTATAATTTGACTTCATAATGGGAATATTTACTACACAATGTTTCTTTCCTTTTTCCTTTTAATCTTTTTTATTAATTTGTTTTTATTCTTTAGGTTAAAAATCCTAGATATATTATCGAATTTCGTCCTATTAGTTTATGCAATGTTATCTATAAAATCATATCCAAAACAATTGCAAACAAGATGAAATTGGTACTTAATGATGTAATTTCTCCTTTCCAAAGTACTTTTATTCTTGGCAGACTCATCACAGATAATATTATTGTTGCTTTTGAACTTATGCATTCACTGAGATGTAGAACATCAAGGAAGACTCGATTTGTTGCCCTTAAGCTTGATATGGCGAAGGCTTATGATCATGTAGAATGGCCTTTCTTATTCCATATGTTATCTCACCTAGGCTTATCTGCACATTGGATTAGTCTTATTCAGTGATGTGTTTCAACAACAAATTTTTCTTTTGTGATTAGTCTTATAGTGCATAATCTCTAGAAATATGCACTCATTTTCAGTCCCAATACAAAATGGGATGTTCAGAAATCTTTTTTGGAGTTCTTTGGTTTGGAGTGGATCCATTCTCATAGTAAGTACTTTGGACTTCCTTCTGTCATTGGAAAGAGCAAGAAATTAGTATTTGATGGCTTCATGGAGAGCTAAATTATTCTCAGTGGGAGGACGGGAAGTGTTGCGCCTCTACTTTATTACTATATTATCTCATATTATTAGCGTCTAACAGTAGCAGAAGCATTTGAGAAATTAATCTTGATTCAAAATTGAGGACGAGGCTTTACGAATACAAGTCAAATTAAAACACTATTATATATATTTTAAATTAGTCCAAGAAAAAAAAACAGGTGTCGATGTTATCAAAAAAATAGAGGTATCTAGACGCTTTCACTATGCACTCAATATTTAGATGTATAATAGCTTATAGAATAAATAATCTCTATATCTTTATAAGTTTGTACATATAATTATACATAATATCATGTTATTATAACTGTAAAATAAGTATTGTGGGCTACCCACAACAAAACATCAACCACACACCAAAATCTCGATCACATATATGCATATTCTCCATCCTTAGAGTGATCCAGCTACAAGACTCTTAATTCAATACCTACAAGATTGTTAAAAGGAAATGGAAAGAGGGGTGAGTACAAAGTACCAGTGAATAACAATATATATTGGTTCATGCAAAATCATGTAAGAGAAATCGCTTTTATGCACAAAGAAAATTATTTATTTATTTATAGAAGTCGGGTCATTACTAGTTTTGCCTCTACCCGTAAACGTGCAAGATACAACGATTCAAATTGACCATAAACACATAGAATGGTCATAAAACCACAAAGATTACCACATAGTAATGCTTCCAAACCCTTAGAAAGTTACTCATGATGTTGGATTTTATCTGCTTTTAATTTTGATAGAGAGAAAGATGTTTAGAGGCATATATGGATAGAGAGAGATAGTTTTTGGGACAGAAAGAGGGATAAGTGGAGTGTTTGGAGAAAACTTGGAGAATTTCTCTAGCATTTGGCCCTTTTATAGTTGTTGGCATAATCTAGAATTTAATTGTTTACAAATAACATTTGAATTCCACTAATCACAAAAATAGCAAGTGTCATATAAAATGACAAATTTAACACCATATGTTTAAGAAGATGATGTAACTAAACCTTGTTCATTCATTTATTGTTCAATAAATCCTTATACTTTTCATGGTCTTGTAAGTAAGTCGTTATATTCTTAGTCATATTTGTCAGAGTCTTTTTATTATCTTAGTCATTAAAATAAGTTTAACTCCTTAAGTAATAACAAATTTATTCATAAAATTTAATTAGTTATTGTCAACGAACTTCAAAACAGTTGAAACTTATTTAGCTAGTATTAAAAATTTTCGGGATGTTACAGGAAGTGTTTCTAAAAATAGTGGTTCAATCTATTCTCACCTTTGCAATGAACGTCTTTAGAATACAATAAGGAATTTCTGATGAGCTATCAAAGCTGGAAGCTTCATTCTGGTGGAGAAATAACGAGAAGAAACATAAAATGCATTGGATTAATTGGAAGCAAATGTGTCGATTCAAATTGTTTGGAGAGATGGGCTTCCGCCAGCCGTCTCATTTTAATCAGGCATTAGTAGCCAAGCAGGCTTGGTGAATTTTCACTAATCCACATACAGTGGTTGGCCAGATTCTGCGTCATAAATATTATCTTAATTGTCCTTTTATGCATGCTGAAGTAAAAGAGGACAACTCATATCTTTGGAAAAGATACGAGGACGTGAGCTGCTGCAAAAAGGAGTCCGCTGGATGATTGGAGATGGCCGATGAATCACTATTTTCACCCCATTGGCTCCCTCATCCCTATTCATTCATGTCTATTACTCCCTCAAACAGTAATCTTCTCTTGACTATTCATGATCTTCTATTGCTGGATGGTTCTTGGAATTGGGACATAATTAAGCAAATTTTCTTCATTTTTGATCAATAAGCTATTGGCCAACTTCTTGGGGGTTGCCTAACTCTCAAGATCTTCCTATCTAGCATTTGACCATTCAGGTGAATACACGGTTAAATCTGAGTATCATTTAGCTATTTACTTAGAAGAAGATCCCCAAGTACATACTAATCAATTGAATCAGTGGTGGAAGCGCTTGTGTAAAGCTAAGCTACCAGCAAAAGTGAAGATCTGCATATGGCACATTATGAATGATATCCTTCCGACCAAGTTAAATCTATGGCGTCGCAAAGTCACAGATTCCCCCCTCTGTGATCGATGTGGCGGAGCTAGTGAATCAACTGAGCATGCTCTGATTTTTTGTGATGTTGTGATGAATGTATGAGGAGGCAATATTTTTAGTTCTCTCACTGTAAACAAGTTTGGCTCAGCAATAGGGAAAATCATTCTGGAAGCAAGGAAGGAATTCAACAGTGAAGAATTTGATATTTTCCTGGTTCTACTATGGAAAAGCTAGAAGAAAAGGAATTTGTGGTTATTTGAGAAAAAAAAGTCTCATCCTCAACAATTCCTCATCAGCGCAGTAGGTTTTCTTCTGGAATTCAGAGGGATAGCTGATCCTATTGTAGCTACACTTTCTGAAGATAAGCGCATCTCTCAACGCAAATGTAAATAGGAGAAGCCAACATCTGGTTCTTTAAAAATGAATGTTGATGTATTAGTTAATGAACGCGCATCTTATTTTGCTATTGGGGTGGTGGAGTTCGTAATGATAAGGATGAGTTTGTTATAGGGCTCACCCAAGTTTACTATGGAAATTTGAGTCCTTTTATTGGCGAATGTATGATAATTCTTGTCAGACCACAAGTTGCTATAGAGGAAGGCCTCTCCATTTCTGCTATTGAGACGGACTCTTCACTGGTGGCTGATGCACTTTGCAATCCTAGTGCTAGAAGTTATGAGGGAGTTGTCATCTAAAAGATTCTTAACTTAATGCTAACGTATTCTCTTCCCCTATTTAAGTGGATTAGTCGAACGACTAATCGTGTTGCTCATCTATTTGCTAGAGTTGGTTTTGACTATTTGCTAGATTTGGTTTTGAAAGGTGGTTTTCTTGTATGTGGAGAGAGCACCCTCATAACTTTGTTATATAATATTTACGTGATGATATGCAATGAAATATTTTCTGATGGTTCAAAAAAATAGAAATAGAGTAAATGTTGTAGAATTGTATGTGTAAAATGTGTTAAAATTAGTTTGACTGAGTGAAAGCTTTATTTGATTCTCAAGGTGCTAATATCAATCATGGTTTAGTGGATTCCATAGATGCACCAATGTTGCAACGGGTTCACCAAATTATAAATCGGAGGGAATTTGCATTGCCGTAACCCGCAGTAGCACATTTTAACAAGCGTGGGTTGACCGAATGTATGAATTTTTTTAGAATTGATTTCGAGAAAAATAATTTCAGAAAAGATGTAGTTAAAGGGTAAAGAAAAATTACGAATCTACTTGTAAAAAATTATTTAAAAATAATAAATATTCCATCATTGCTAAGGGGTGAATCCAAATTTAATGGATTAAGACCGGGTATTACACCCAGCACGGGACATTGTTTTCCAAGCATGTTTTGACAAAGAAAGTCTTGGCTTACAAAACAAACCGTTGTAACCTCCACGAATCACGCAGATTAAAATGATTGATGGCTAACTTAAAACTATTAGTTTGTTTGACAACCACTTATAAATGAGTTTAATTATATAATTATGTGAGGTGTCAATCACGGTTAGATGTTAAACAAAATATTGTGGTTCTCCAAATTGAGACTTCAATAATCTTGACTTCTTTTGTGTGTATGTGTGTGATTTTTTTCTTTTTCTAATTTTTTTTTGGATGGATTTTTTTTTTTTTTTTTTTTTTTTT
>CAVNYN010240173.1:0-18459 GCA_963692815.1 Nyctanthes arbor-tristis | reverse complement strand
TTTGGAGTGGGGGGGGGGGTTTTGGGGAAATTTTATACGATTTTTGTGTAATGAAAAAATCATCAAAAGATATACTCTACTCTAGACGAGCACGCCACAAGCACTCGTTTGATATTGGGGCTAATATACGCCCTACTTTTAGGTTGTTGGGCTTGAAACCCACTAGGTTTTTGAATTAATTCATGGGCCTACCTGCGAAAATTAACAACAAACTTTTTTTTTCTTTTTTTTTTCAAAGTATGGTTACTATCTACATTACAGCAGTGTAATTGTATATAGATATATATCGTTGTAAAACATAGTGCAAAAAAATCAATAATACAAACCCCTATATTAGGGACTACAAGAGTTCAACAATACAAACCTCTATACAGAGGACTACAAACTACATATATAAAATGTAAACAAACCTCCACATGGGAGGAATCGAACCCGGAACCTCCACTTCCCAGAGCCTCAACCTTACAACAAACTTTTTACAACCCCAGAATTAGGGATTTTTTATTTAGATTTGATGTATGGAAAGTTTTTTTTTTTTTTTATATTACAAATGAATTGTAGGGAAAAGAAATCCAACCTTAATTAAAAGTTTGAGAGTTAATTAAGATACCATTAAAACACATGAGTTTTTTTATCTAGGGATTTATGGATAGTTTTGAAAAAAATATGTCATGGAAATATAAAGAAATATTATTGAAAAGACTTTTATATGCATCTTGTATTCAAACCTTACAATTGCTATGCCTTGTGTCACAATTGACATTATATGCTGTAATGTAAGTCTGTCTCACTTGACTAATAAAATCGTGCCAAATCATTTTAATTTTAGAATTCAACATTTCTTTGATTAACAATTTTATTCATTGAACATCACACTGTATGTTTTTTTTAATATATATGATGTAATAAAATTATAAACTTAATTCAGCCGAAAAAAAGGAAAATTATAAACTTAACGGGAACTATTTGCGAAATAGTAAGGAACTAAAGATTTTAGAAAATTATACACGTCCAAAAAGTCAAACATTCAAGTGCTTATTTTAAGCATATCTAGTTTCACAGTGTTAGTCGAGAAAAAGATTTCAAAACACCCAAGTGACATCTTTATTTATGGACCATTTTGTTCCACAAGATGGATTAATTTGTTACCCTCCCATGACAGCGATTCCTCATCATCAGCTTATCTCTGCTGATGCCAATCATATTTGATAGGCACCAAATAAAGCGGATACTTATGAACAGTGAGGCCAGCCTCTTCTTCCACACTGATGTCTTCCCTACTCATCCCCTCTGGCAATCCCCAATTGAAGCAATGCAGCAGATTTGCCAAGGTGAATTCTATGGTAGTAGTCCCCATTATCATACCGGGGCAAATTCTCCGCCCAGCACCAAATGGAATCAACTCATAGTGGTTTCCTTTGAAACCAACATCACTCTCCTCAAACCTCTCTGGATAGAACTCTTCTGGATTTTTCCACGTCTCGGGGTTTCTTCCATGGATCCTGGTCTTCGCAGGAATGTTGTAGCCACCAATAGTACAGGGCCGAATGGACTCACGAGGCAGTAGTAGAGTTGCTGGTGGATGCAATCTGAAAGTTTCTTCCACCAAATTTTTCAGGTATTTGAGTTGAGAAACTTCCTGTTCTGATACTTTCGGTTTTCTTCCCACCAAGCTTCGAATTTCTGCCTGAACTTTTTTCATTACTCTCGGATTCCTAGCTAGCTCTGTCATTGTCCATACCATTGTTACAGAACTCGTGCCTGTCGCCCCAATAAATATGTCCTGCATATAATTCCGCGTCACTCACAGTAAATTTAATTTGAGTCACAAAATAGTAAATCTTACCATAAGAATAGACTTTATGTTGTTTCTTGAGAGAGGAATTGGAGCTGTTTCATCAAGGGAGATTCCAAGTAAAACATCAACAATGTCTTGATGATCGGGCTTCAGCCGGGCTGGGTCGAGATGCTCATCAATGAACCTTTCGTAAAAAACATCAAGATCCCGAAAGATTTTTTCAAGCCGCCCGTGCAGCCCAGTGATCACATCAAGAATCCAACCAAAATTTGGAAAAAAAATCAGCAGCCCTGGAAGTGCTCAGCATTGCCATAGTTTCATCAATGGCTTCTTGGATGTTACAATAGCCCTCAAATTGCTTCCCCTCATGAGTCTTACCAAAAGCAATGCTTCAGATAATATTGTTTGTTAGGGAAAATATTTTCTCATTCACCTCAAAAGGATTAGGAGACAGATCAGAGATTATGTTAATCAATCGGTCTACCTCTTTTTCCCGAACATGCAAAAATGATTGAACCCTCTTGAGAGTGAAAAGTTCGATAACACAGAGTTTACGAAGCTCTCTCCAGTAATCACTGTAAGGGCTAAACGCCACGTCCAGCAGATTGTATGAAAGCTTGGCCGCGCCATATGAATAAGGTCTAGAACAACACTCGAGGTCATGTATTCTCAATACCTATTTGGCCATTTCGCGAGACGAAACAACAAGATTTGGAATCTGGCCAAGCAGCAAGTGCATGACAGGTCCATATTTTTTGGGCAAGTTCCACAACGAAACATGAGGGAATTTTCCAAGCTGATGCAAGTTTCCTATGATTGGTAATCCCGGAGGACCTGGAGGAAGATTTGATGGTTTTTTTCGGATTTCGTTTCATTGGAAACAATGACGAGAGGATACAAATGACAGAGAAACACTGGAAACCATGAGAACTCCGTAGTGTCTTAACTATTGATTCTGAGGATTTAGGATTGATTTTATTTTTCCTTCAAATTCTCCTCTATTATTATTATTATTATTACATCAGAATACATATGACCTGTGACCCTGGTTTTTGTTGAAAATAACATTAAACGCTAGTAGCATAAATCCAAAGTTCACAAAGATAGCAAGTAGGTTCTACATCATTTATTTGTATTAATGATAGAGATAGAAAAGAATTAAAGACTCTTTTACCGTGAAGCTCGCTCAATGAAGTAAGAAGGTAGATGGACGAAACAACTTGGGTCAATCTCAGAGCCCATAGAACTAGTTGATAGACTAGTTCTCGAGTCCCCTAAGAATAACTCAAGAATACAACGTTCCTTTAAGTCTTGTGATTTGGGAAAATTCTATCATTCAAGGTGTCAATCACAAATTGATGCAAATGTCACCAGAATTTAGTAGAAGAAATTGGATTGGATCAAATACTCAACTAGAGACCAGCAATGGAAAATGAATATGGTTGTGCCATTGATGTTTTCAAGTTCAAATTATAATTTTATCTACCACTAATTTGACTAATATCTAATCACAACCACAAATTTTAAATCTTATTTTCTTCACCACTCACTTAATTACCTCATTATAGTTTGAATTCATAATGAGAATATTTAAAGTACAAGTATAGTGATTAATTGAAATAGAAATAGAATAAATGGTGCAGAACTGTATGTGTAAAATGTGGTGAAATTAATTTGACTGAGTGAAAGCTTTATGTGATTCCCAAGTGATAATATGCATCATGTTTTACTGGATTCCATGGATGCATGAATGTTGATTTCTTCCGTGTGACCCCCTGGGGGGTGTGATTTTTTTCGCCCTTTTACCCACCGATATTTTATATTAGTTTTAAAAATAAAAAAAAAATAAAAATGTATTGATAACCTTATAAGCAATCCTACATACAGAAAAGTAGTGATAACCTTATTTCCAGTGCTAATTGTCTCCTTCACTTTGGTTCAACCAGTGCATTAAACCAATCCTACATACATAAAAGTAGTGCTTGAGACAAATAAGCAAACATATCAATTAATAGAAAAACAAACATAACATATTGTTTACATCCTTTGGTACAAAATGAAATCCACAGACAGAATTCTGTTGAGGTTTTAAGTTAAACATGATAATTACTCCAATTATCTAGTGTCTGAATTGGCAATTCGAAAGTAAACATATCAAAGTAAATAATACCATCTATAGTAGGTAGACAATTTGAAAAGAAATAAATGCTAACTACACCTGATTCTGAATTCTGGAGTAAAAATTGGTGTCGAATGCCCTTTACTGATTAAACTGACGTTGTAGTTTCTTTAACCAATTGGAATTGCACTATGGTGACGAAAGTAGCTTCATGTGTCAATATTGAAGGGTATCTGTGTCAAAGATGAGCAAGAAATGTAACATTAGGGTTTTCGAGATTTGGGAAAAGACTGATTCCGGGCTAAACTACACCAAATTCGTTTGGGTAATCGGCAGCTGTCCTTTGCCAAAGGCAATTGCGTATTCCGGCTAGGGGGGTAGACGGGGTGGAGGACTGGCGGAGCATTTTTGGGTTGAGAATTATTTGATTATTGTTTTGTTTTTTTTTTTAGTTGGGGGAATTGATTAGTTGGCAGATTAAAATCTCACATATTACTGATTTAACATTTGATTTGATAACTGTTTATTTATAATCAGAAATTTTAAATTTTTATTAAATTTACATCACTCATTTCATCTCATTATTATAATTTTTCCTTATAATTCAAATTGAATAATGAGAATCAAATAGCCACACAATTTCTGAGTTGGCAAAATAAACGCAGTTTTCACCGCATATCAGCAATCTTGTTTAAGGGATCTAACAGATTATTAGTAGTGAATGAGTAACGAAATACATTTTCTAAAATTCAACGTGTGATGATATTTTAAAGTTGAGTGAGTGTTGAAATATTCAACTTTAATTGTATATACTATTTGTGTAATAACAAAGTGTGAAAAAAAAATATATATATATATATATCTTTTAAAAAGATATGATAATTCATATCGATTTGATTGCTATAAATTATTTAATTATATTGTGAATGACTATTTTACTCTCAAAATTCTAGACTTCTACTTATAAATAGGCGTCTTTGGTTTTCATAATATATACATAATTCTTGGGTTTTCTCTCTATTTTCTCTCTGTTTTCTTTTATTTTTTGTTCTATTTCATAACAAGTTATCAGCACGAACCGCTGTTAATTTCTTTTCTTTCTCTTCTTCAGAGATGGTTTTATTTTCTTCTTTTTCCTCTCTTCTGTCGAGAGTATCGGTGGTTTCATTGATCCCTTTTCTATGGTCATATGAACACCACATCATGCGTGGTTGTGATTAATTGTTTTCTTTCATTTTGTAAACCATGCACAAATAATTTTATTATTATATATGTTTTCTTTTATATAATTAATTTTTATGTCATCTTAGTTGGAATCATCTATCAATTTTAATGGTTAGATGATTTTCAATTTAAATAATCTACCAATTTAATAGTAAGATTCTTTTGAATTTTACAATGGGATAATTTATTAATTTAATGGTAAGATTATCCCCAAATTTGTATTATCATTATGAAAAAGTCAAACTGGTAGTCTTTCTTACTTTTGGCACGTATATGACTTGACCTCAAAAATTAATTTGAGTCACAAGTCTTTATGTGCATATATAGAAATTGAAAGCCAAAATCCAATTCAATGAATTTTTGGTATTTTATTTATAATGGAAAGGAGATCATGAATTATCTTTTAATTGATTTCTTTCCTGAGATATTTGTGACAGTCTATTATAGATTAATGTAAATATAAAAGCCACTATTTACCTCATTTTTATTATACTATATTATATTCCAGTCACGATATGATAAACTTACATAGATCCATGCATCATAATTGATACGTTGTTTATTGGATTAAGTTTTAAATTTCACATGATTATCCCCATATGTTATAATTAATATATTCATATTTATGGTGATGTAGCATTTTATCACATTAATAATCTTGAAGATTATTATGTATAAATTCTTGAAAGATTACAAATTTCTCTCGATATTAAATATTTTTGAAGAATATATGTATATAAATAATAATATTAAAGGATTCTTGAGATATGTCAAGAATTATGATATGATAAAGAAACATAATTTGTTTCCTTATAAACAATTGAATAAAGTATTTGATAAGATATTTGTTGTGATTAGTGAAAAATTATAACTTTACCTCTTACTAAAATATTTTAGAAAATTTTAATTTACTTCTGAAGAGAAAGATATAATGAGATTTATTGTTAATTGTTGTTTCTTAAAGAAACAATCATTGTTCGATATTCTACAAGAATATAGTAATTTCTGCTCCTGAAGAAACACTATTTTTATTGTTGTTTATTATTATGTTTTTTGTGTTCTATTAGATACTTTTTTATTCTCAATGTTATTATATTAATCATTAACCATGTAATTTGTTTGTTATATGTGCATATTACTTATTGTTAAATACATAATAATGTATTATATGTTGTTACTCTTGAAGTAGCACAACCAGGTATAATATTCTTGTAGAATATTACTTATACATTAAGAGTAATTCATACTAGATATAGTTATTAATTTACCCGACTTCAATATTTTAAACTATTACTCCTAGAGTAGTAATAGTCTAATAAATTCCATATATATATATATATAAATATATATATGATGCTCTTGAAGTGACATAATTTATTGTTATATTTTGGTTAAATATTACTTACTGTTGGAAAAAATGTAAAAGATCTATAATAAATATTTCTGAATAATATTTAATTATTATTTCGGAAGTAACAATGTTTTAAATCAGTAGTAATTAACAATGAAAAGTTGATATTGCTCCCGAATAGCCCGTCATTGTATGCTTTAAATCTAGTAAAAGAATTTAATGATTATTCTTGGAGAATTACATTAGCACTAATACTATAAGATAATATTATTTGTTCTAGAAGAACAAATTGTTACAAATTTTAAGATTCTAAAAATATTGAACTACTTTAGTAGCAGTAGTGGTCTAAATTATTAAGTATGACATGTATTGTCCGTGGAGAGCATATATCTATGCAAATTCAAATTTAATATTAGAATTCATTGCTACTTAATAAAGTAGTAACAATTTAGATTGAGTATACTCTTGAAGAGTAAATTTTGTATAAATTATATCTAGTAAATATTGGGAGTTACTCTTAAAGATCTTTTATGAAATCCGGAAGATTTAATTTAAATCTAAACCTCAAATCGGTTTTTACTATGTGAATTGCAAACAAAAGTTTGTATGGATTTGAATTCTATTTAAGTTTTTACTAATCACTTTCCTTTCATTGTCACCCATCTCATACACTGACGGAGTTAATGAATGAACTTATTAAAGTAAATCTATATGCTCTTACCATATTATTGGTGATGCTTATTTTAGATAATTAGTTATGTTGAGATATCTAAATTATTATTGATTGTATTTTCTTATCAATTACTGCTTTTAGAATTCTAATAATGATCTAGAACCTTATTATATTAGATTTTGTTGCATCTTGAATTAAAATAATTATGTCCCCATTATTGTGATTTCTTGAAAAAAAAAAGAAGGAAAAATATCTCAAATTCACTAATAATCTGGAAGATTATTATGATATTTTTAAAGGAAGATTAACAATTATTTATCATATTCTAAAAGAATATGGTAGGCTCTAAAAGAGTCATACAACGTGTAATCCATTAGATTCCTTGAAGAAATACTATAAAAATAATATTTTAGTTGAATATATTATGCTATCGAATAGCAAAATATGTGTGATTAATTATTGTGTTTTCATAAATGGACAATACATTGATATTCTAGTTGAATATTATATATCATCAAAGTGAAAAATTATTATATCTGGTATTTCAATGATTCTTTTTATTACAGTTTAAATGATACTGAATAATGTTAGACTACTACTCTTGAAGAAGTAATAGCTTAACTAGATTGATGTTACTCCAGAAGAGTAGATTTATATGAATCTAAATTGAAATAGTAATTTATTGCTCTTGATAAATGAGATTGTTACGAATATTTTGTAAGAATATAGAATCTTAATGATTCTAAAATTTCAGCTGATTCGATATTCATAAAATTTATACTTGAAATCCTGAAGGTTTCATGAATATATCTTGTAGAAGAATATTTTATTGTACTCGTAATACAAATTTCGACAAATATCATAAGTAATCTTATATAATAAACATAGTGATATTTTTTGAATTGAATTCTGGCAAAAATCATAAAAATGTCATGTTAAAGATTTATGGACAATTCTATAAAAGATTTTATTAAATATATTTAACTAGAAGTTCAATTTTTATTTGAACATTCTTATCAAAGTGGAAGTTTTTTTTTATTTAGCATGACCGGCTCGACCATATTAGTTTTTTTATAATAAAAATATTGTGAATCATTTCAAGAACTGGAAGTTCTTTAGA
The DNA here is from genome assembly GCA_963692815.1 of Nyctanthes arbor-tristis. NCBI lineage: Eukaryota > Viridiplantae > Streptophyta > Magnoliopsida > Lamiales > Oleaceae > Nyctanthes > Nyctanthes arbor-tristis. The sequence continues at coordinate 10,174 of CAVNYN010240173.1, read as the reverse complement.
TTTTATGTATCACTTGTTTTCAAGGCAAATTGATTACAACAATATCACTAGCTAAATTTGGAATTAAGTTTTCAAATGTCTCTAGGAAATATTTAGGGGTGAACCATGGGCCCACTGACCCTTTATGTAGACCATCTGGATATTTATAATTTAGATCCACTAGAGATCACATGTATTATATTACTCATAACCTGATGTTTATGTGATTATTTGCTTATATTGATTGATTATAAGTAAAGTTCTTGATATAAAATAAAGGCATTTATCTCTTACTAGTGAACTTATCCTAAAATTGTTATTTTAGTTGGGATACTTGATTGCCTATGGTATAGCAAAACCATTAGATATGTCTCAAGTTATTTGCTATACTACTTAATGAGAATAATCATTTGTGGTTGAGTGAAATCAATATTTCGTAGGTAGCGGCGATATTCTCAATAAATTTGCCAAATATAAAATTTGTATGATATCATTTTTTATAGTTGGCTTACAGTTAGAAGTCTCTCTTTACTAAAGGTTATAAATGTAATTTATGTGTAATCGTGCCACCATAGAATTGAGATGAATATTTTTGAATGCTGAGAATACATGTTTAGGTTTGCAACTTTTACATAACATTTATTTTTCATCTCTGAAGGCTGATCTGTTATGACATGATTTGTCGATTGTTATTTCATTCGCCAAGTCTTCTCAGCATTAGGGAGAGAAATTGATTATTGGTAACAAATATATAAAATGCGTATTTAGAATTCTCGCATAGTATAATGCAAACCTGAAGTTCGCAAGATAGTTTACATTTCATATTACTTACTATATAGTTACCAATAATGTATACTAAATTAAGTGCTCCAATCTAAATTGATATAATAAATTCCTATAAGAGCACTTAAGATATTAATAGCATACTTGAAGCGTGACGACGATCGATTTCGACATAAACATCTTTGGAAATAGAATATGGAGCAAATATTTTATATGATGGTCATATTGAGATATAGTACTCTAGAATAGTATATAGACATAACTAATTATAAAACCTTTGAAGAGGTTCGGGTACCTGAAAGTAGTAAAATAAAAGAGATCTCAACGGGTTATGTCTACATTGAGAATCAAATAGAATCAATAAGAAATAGTTGTCGACAATAAATATTAATGAGCTCAATGATTGCGAGGATGGTGAAATAATCTTTCATAACAAATTTAATGTCATTGAATATTGACCAAAATAAAAAGATGCAATCCAATATATTGCTATATGTTAGGACCAACAGTCAAGTTATTTAAAAATATATATCATGTCAATAAAATATCAATAGGTACTTATGTGGATGTATCATTAAATATGTGGTGATACAATTGAAATATAATATTTTGTTCAATTGTATAAAAATATCATAAATATAGCATAATCATTGAAAGATTTGATATGTATGAAGCATATAAAGAACCAAAATTTCTTGTGCATATTGCCAATATAGATAAGAAAGATATGCGTTGTATTTTTTCTTGACTGAAATTTTATCTCACTGGGTTTTTCTAGCAAAGTTTTAACGAAACAACTTTAACGGCGTACCAAAAAATAATGTATTTTTCTGTTACTTGGATTTTTTCCGATAGAGCTTTTTTCCATGGTAGGTATTGGAGAGCATTAAAGATTTGATGAAATGATTTAATACAAGAGGACCATTATTAAACGAATTCAGGTGGAGCAGCTGTACTCTTTTTCCTTTGGCCAGTTTTTATCTCATTAGGTTTTTCTGACAAAGTATTAATGAGGCAGCGTCTAGGACGCTCCAATATTTATTCAGAATCAATCGCACTCTTTTTTCTTTATTTTGGTAGTGTTTTTCTCCCATTGGGTTTTTCTCCAAACAAGGTTTTTAATGAGGTAATTGCTGTATAGATTAGTCATTTAAAGTGGAGTGTTATAAATTATTTAATTATATTGTGAATGACTACTTTACCCTCAAAATCCTAGACTTGTACCTATAAATAGGCTTCTTTAGTTCTCATAATATATAAAAAATTCTTAAATTTTCTCTCTATTTTCTCTCTGTTTTCTCTTATTTTTCGTTTTATTTCATAACATTGATAAATATTTTTATTTTTCTTAAAACTCTATACAACAAACTTTAGATGAACAGGCCACAAGCAGACCAGGTTGACATTGGGCTAATATATGCGCTGTACTCACTCTTTAGGCTGTTGGGCTCGAAACCAACTAGGTTTCTGCATTCATGCCCTACCTGCAAAAAATCGAAACTTTTTGACATTTAAAAATCTACATAATAAAGCGATCAAATTTTTACAACTCCAGTACTAGGGAGTTTTATTATCCAGATTTGATTTATGAGAATTTTTAAAAAATTATGTGATAGAGACATAAAGAAATATTATTGAAATTTGTTGAAATAATATATATATATATATTTTGTGTATATGCGAAAAATGATAAGGTGTCATACGTATAGTACTACGGTACAATACATCTTATGTCTTATCATTTTTATATATATTGTTGTCTAACTTTATCTCGGTTGACTAACAAAAACATGTCGAATTATTTTAATTTTCAAATTCAACATTTCTTTCGTTAAACAATTTTATTCATTGAACATCAAATTCATGTCATTGTTTATATATGTCGCCTTCACATTCTTCACATCTATTCCTCTATCTCTTTGTTTCTTCTCAGTGATTCCGTTAGTGTTGGATTGAAATCTGTTTACTTTTTCTTCTGATTGATTTATATTGAGGTACTCATTTCTATTCTTTGTGTTTCGATGTAAATAAGAAATTGTCATGTTTTTTAATTCTCTTCCATATATATACACATATACACACACACACATATTATATAGAAGTATAATTTCACTAATCTCGTATGCTAAACATCCTACTTGTAAATCATTTTTCCATAACTGAATTTACATTTTCCATAAGCTTTGTTTGTTTTGCGATATAGATGCAAAATCTTTGAGTTCTAATGAAATGTGAAAGTTATCTAGGACCCCTACTATCTTATAGCCTCAATGGGTAGTAGAGTAAAAATACAGGTTACAAAATTTAGGACCATTAATTAGAGGCAGAAAATGGTAGCAATGTTAATAAGGGTGAATTTAATAGGGGTATTCCATCCAACAAAAGTGAGTGATACCTGTAGGCATGCATGAAGCTCAGCGTCACACGCGTTACTGCCCAAAAGGATCCCTTTCTTCCTGCCCCCTGCGATGAAATAACCGCCCGCCCACCGCTCCAGCCCCCCTTTTTTAGCCTCTTTACGCCATTTTTCCTCGTCCGTTACTTACAAATTAAACCCTTGAAAATACTCACCCTGATTAATTTCTATATCAAATAATTTACGCGAGCCAATCACATACGTTAAGTGGCGTAGCTAACCGACCTTAGAGTAAGATTAATGTTGGGAGAAAAAGTCAAACGAAAAAAACTTGAGGGGAAAAAAACCTTTTTCAAATAATGTGTAGGGGGAAAAGTAGATTAATGTTGGGGAAAAAAGCCAAAGAGAAAAAACTTGGGGGAAAAAAACCTATTTTCAAATAATGTGTAGGGGAAAAAGTAGGGGGGAAAATATGAATTGAACACGTGGCGGTAGATCGGAAGAAGAGGAGTGAGAGTGGGTGAAAAATAGTATTTTATTGAATTGATGGAGAATGAGATTTTGACCCCTCATTTGGGTTTTTTCCCCCTCAAAATAACTTTTTCCCCTCCCATTTTATACATAATTTGATTTTGTTTAGGGGAACTTAATTTGGGTTTTTTCCCCCAATACTACCCATGTTCTTATAGGGTCGGGCCGTGTAGTACATAATTAAATTATTTGTATAAATCTTCTTTTTTGGAGGGGGGCCTAAGCCCAGTGGAGCCCCCTTTAGATACGCCCCTGCATACGCGGATTTCTTTCTATGGAGTCAGGTTGTGTGCCATAGAAAAATTGAATCACATACTAAGGCGCTCACATTCTTTCTCCTCATTTTGTGAAGTCGATTTGGTTTCATAGAAAAAATGAATTACATAATAAGGTGCTCGCATTTTTTCTCTTCATTAATCAATGTATAGACTGTCGGACTCCATTAAAAAGCAGAAAAGGTATGTTCGTAGATCGTTATTGATTAAACCCTAAACCAAAACAACATTTATATATTTCTCTCTCACCTAGTATTTTTCACAGAGTTTACACTGATAAGTGTAAGCATGCATGTAAACTTTAAATCCCACATGTCCCCTTCTGTGATTTCTTAAACACGTACCCACCCAGCTCTTCCAAGTGTCATTTTTTCTTTTCATTTTGTTTTATGTTGCCTCTTTCCCATTGGATGAACCTTTTCTTAAAACAAGTACCCCCCACCCCACCCCTTCACGCCAAATCACAGCTTCCTCTTCTACTTCTTCTCCCTTTACACTCCTCCGTTTGAAACTATTTTGAAAAATAACATGATCCGAACGGTGAATCCTTATAACACTGCAAGAACGGCGGAAATCATGTCGAGGTATCGGCCGATAGCGCCAAAGCCCGAGGCCCCGGCGAATTCCGGTGTGGGTGAGAATCTTGGGGTGCCGCAGAGCATGAGGAGGTCTCCTTATTTAAGGAATGTTTGGAACCACTTGCAGGCCCGGCCGACGCGGACGAGGAAGAGGGGGAGGACGGCTTTGGCGCCACCGACGATGAAGAGGGCTCGGAATTGTCTTCAGGGCTTGTCCGCTCCTTACCAGATGACCAATTCTCCGGCCAAGAATCTGGCCATTCTTGGATTTGCACACAATCCAACCCAGGTTCCTCTGCTCCCGAATCTTGTTCCCCTGAAATGTGTGTTGGATACTACCGTCACCACTCCGGCAGATTCGGTGGCTCTGCCGGTTCTCCGGTGCACCATGCCTTTTCAGCCTCCGAGCCCCAAGAAGCCCGAAATTGATCTGAATATGTCCGTGGAAGAGCCTGAAGAATTAGACTTGAATACCCCGCAATCCGTCAAGCCAGGGGTTATAACGCCACGAGCGGTGCGACCCATCGGCTCCACCATAACTGTCAAGAATGTGAACGAGAATTTGGGCCCAATCCGACCCAACCCCGCAGGAAAAATGAGTCCCCTACAAGTGGAGGAGGAGGTGGAAGCAGAGGAGGTCCCGGCCGTCGTGTCCGATTCAAACAACAGAGTCAGGCTGACAAATTCAGCTTACAAGGAAATGGTGGGTCAGCCCCAATGCTGCTGGCTGGATTTCATGCATTCCGGGGAAGGAAAAGTCGCCGGAAGCGGTGCATGCAAGAGAATCGGCGGGGAAGTGCTTCTACAACTGGAGGAGACTAAATTTCCTCTGTGGACACTGAATGGTTTCAACTGCTGGGTAAAGATTGAGTGGGAAAATAATGGGAAGAGAAGTTGTGTGAATGCATTTTGTGAAGCTTTGAAGGTGGAATGTGATGGGAAGGATTACCAGCTCTTATGGAAGTTCCATATCAATCATGAAGCTTCAAAATCTAAATCAAATATTTGAATTAATTAAAAATGTATAAAGTTTAGAATAGAATGTTATTATAGAAGTATATGTACACACTGATATGGCAGAATACTCTGTTTCTTCCAGAACTGTATCATCTGCCTATTTTGCTTAGTTCTATATAAGAAATACAATTTCTGTATTTGCGAAAAAATATTTACATAAATGTATCTTTAATTTCTTTATTGCCCTGTTATATTTATCTTGTAGATGATACTGTAATTAAACCACAGGCAAACGTACGGTACTACTATATTTGTTTGAAACCAAACTTCCCATAAATGATACGGACGGGTGACTCCGCCGTCGATCAGTAGCACATTTGATTCTTACTTTTTAGAGCATATCCAAGGTGGAATGTCTTAAGTGTATATGTGTCGATTCTTACATTTTAGAGCATATCCAATGCAAAGTTAAGATGTAATGTCTTAAGTGTATATATATCAAATAATATTGACATTAAATTTAAAAAAATCTCCAATGCCAACATTGTATATTTATCAAGTTATTATTAGAGATTTTGAAAAACAAAAGAGATAGAAATATATTAATTGGATAAAATAATACTTGACAATGTCATCTTATGACATTCTCTATGACAATATCAAGTATTTAATATATCAAATAAATATTTTTTTTGCCAATTGCCATATTATTCTATGACTATACATTGGAGATGCTCTTACAAGTCATTAGTCATGTAACTTCTTTGGGCCTCGAACTATTCTTGTTATACACTAGGTATGACTCCCGAGACACCTGAGGTTTCTAGTGTCTTTGTTATAGAGCTAATTGTCTATAATCTGGTCTATGTAGCGCGTCTTTCATTGTTTATTTTGATTACACAGTATGGACCCACATGTAGGTCATCTCTTTACACAATAATCCATGTCTAGGTTGTAATGTAAAAAGGCCAGTATCTCTATAATAGAAATTTTTTAAAGAGAGCTTACATCTCCCTTTACGGAATGAAAACAGCCACGTGGCTGCATGTAATTGGGGGTTGGGGAATTGAGGTCTCTCTATAGCTGGATCGCTCTATAATATGTAGACACCGGGAGGCTCTTGATATTTTTGTACTAGGTGCTCATCTTTTTCACTTTTCAATTACACCTTGATTCTTGCATTTGAAGAGTTGTTGTGTTACTTGCATCTTAGTAGGTTTCATGAAAATGATATAAAATCAGATGTAAAATACTATATGGTGTCACATGCTCATGCGACATGCATTAGTGCTTGCCATATGAGAAATGCACACTATATGGCCGTACAACACCATATATGATGTTAGATCGGAAATTGTAGGTTTCATGCACTATAGTCGTTGGTACCTTGATACTGACGTGGTATAATACCATGTGAGAACATCACCATATCCACAAATTATAGATCACTTGTGTGTTCAAATAGATTTATTCCAAATTATATGAACGGTGGGTATTATGTCACACTATATGGTTAATGTCATAATAATAAACTAGAAGTGATCAAATTCATGTTGCATTAATATTTAGAGGGCTGAATATGATATTTAGGGGTGGTAGTCATCCATGTTGTTCGTGATTCTCTATACGAAATGCATGATGTTAGGCTAAGTCGTCTTCATAGAGAGACGTTTCTTTTTTCTTTTACTTACTCGGAGATCGATTCGAAATGTTACGGCTAGCTAGGCATTTAGAATCAAAGACTTTCTATAGAAAGGTTCAAGTTTTGTTTGAATATGATGAGTAGTAGTTATTCTAATTCTATCGAATGTGATGCTTGGCTTGGCTGTTTCAAAGAGGGGCATTTCCCCTTCTTCCTCTTTTTTTTTTTAAGGAAAATCTTAATTTTCATTACTAGTAGAATAATCCAACTCAAGAACAAGATAACCAGGGAGGAGCACTATTTAGGATACAAGGGGAATAGAACTCTCAAGCTTTACGAGCTACAGTATGAGCCACCGCATTGTCTCTCCTATTTATGTGTTGCCCTTTAAAGTTGTTGGCACCTTTGAGTAGTTCTTTACAATCATATACAATGAGTCTTAACTCTGACAAATCCTCTTGTCTATCCAGTAGCTCGACCACCACTTTGGAATCTGATTCGATAATAACACTAGACCCGAAAGAGAGCAGCCATGCCAAACCTTCCCGCAAGCCTATTGCCACTTTCACCTCATACCGAGCGTCCAAATGTTGCATACGAAATTGTCTAAAGAACCCACTGTCATCTCGAATAAACGCCCCAATGCCTATGTAACCAACATCTTTAAAGATAGCAGCATCAATGTTACACTTTACCCAGCCTGTAGGAGGTTTACTCCAATGATTTATACTCCCATTCTCCAAAGTTGATGCCCCGTTTCGTTCTTGAGCAGCCTTCCAGTCGTGTAGGTAATTAAGGCCAGAGCTAACCACATGTCTTGGCATTTTGTTTTGTCCATTCCAAACTTTGTCATTCCGGTTTTTCCATTGAGTCCATGCGATAATAGATATGACCTCTACTTCCTCCTGTTTCTTTGTGAGCATAAGATGGAAAAATAAGTCTCTAAAGCAATTGAACTCACCAGCTGAAATCTGAATCCCAGCGCTTATCTAGCATTGAACCACAAATAGATACCCAATCAGTGTAAAATGGTCTCTTCTTCAAGATTGCAAAGGCCCTCGTTCATATCGTGCCTTTGTGAGCAAGCCTCTCCCAAGTAGGTAGGTAATATCTTATTCATAAAAAAATGTCGATATATTAGATGTCTTAATATCTTTATTCCTTATTAGGTATTAGAGTCGGGAATTTTTTTTTTAAATAGCTTTGTTTAAGAATGGCAATGGGGCCGGTTCACGGCGAGTATGCCTTCCCCCGCCCCCTCCCTACTAAGAAAATCCCCGCCCCGTACCCGATTGGCGGGTACCAAAAAAATACCTCTAACCTGCCCCGTTAAGAAAAATCCTAAAAAAATATTAAAAAAATAAAAAATGGAAACTAGTGGAGACTCGTTGTAGACTAGTGGAGGCTTGAAGGGTTCGAGTTCGTCAGAGACGAGAGGAGTTGATTTAGGGAGAGAGTTTGGTTTATCTTTGAATTAGTTTTTTTTTTTTATTTTAAGAAAACTCAAATTTTGAATGAATTAATTATTAAGGTTAGTAAGAAATTTAACAAAAACAGGATCAATCAAGATGGTTAAGGTCTATTGTTTCCATCTTTGGGCATCAAGATCGAACCCTTAGCATCTCATTACTTAGGTTCAAATTTTTTTTTCTAAAAAAAAGAATAATAAATAATAAATAAAATAATCGGGTATCGGGTTGGGGCGGCCAGTACCCATCCCCGACCCGATAAGACTTAGGGGCGAAATTCTTCGCCCGGTACCTGTCCCGCAATACTTAACGGGGGCAGGTACCCACATGTAGATCGGGTAATAGGCACATAATTGCCATTCCTAGTTTTGTTGGAATATGACAACAACGTTAATTATGTTTCTATCTAATGTGATGCTAAGTTGCTACTTAAAGGAACATTCCCTTTCTTATCCACATACCAAATCAGATCCCATTGTTATTTTCCTTTTTTCTTTTCGGCCCTTTGGGCTTTGAATCCGTGTAAACCTTTTGGTCTTATCAAAAAAAAAAAAAACGTATTAATGGATTGTTTTTGGCAGTTATTGAAAAAAAAAAGACTGAGAACGGATACGTTATCGATGATGAGTTGAAGCGTTTAATAGTATTTATAATAACCACAAGTGACCTCTGTTATATTTAAAGTAATATTACATATTGCTATTTAGAGAGAAGTATTTTATGTAGTTTGAATTATAGTACAGTGGATAAATACTTACATTTCAGGCGAAAGGTCCTAAGTTTGAATCATATCTATCTCTCTCCTAATTTTCCTCCTCTCCCTTATGTCCCCACTTTGTGTTTAAAAAAAAAAAAGAGGCATTTTCTTTTCTTTATCCCACCCGGTACCCAGCCAATTGTAAGGAACCAGGGTTGGGTTTCTTACAGAGCCCAGTCTCCAAGAAGATGCTGACACCTCACTTAGCGAAACTCGGTCTTGTTTCCATAGCTGGACCACCAGTACCTGCCAAAATGAATGACAAAATAAGGTAGAATAATTTTATTACACATCACATGTGTTTTAAATCAATAATAATAATAACGATGATTATTATTTGTTTGCATCAAGTTCTATGTACATTTGTGGGTTGTCCAATGGTTATTTGTGAATTGTCTAATAATCTATTGTCACGTGTGTAACGGACGGAAATTTTCATACAGTAGCGGAAGCCTTTAACGATCAAAACCGATACAAATACAGTTCAAAATAAGAGGCGCTTTCGCTGCGCACTCTGATGATTAAATTTTTCGTGGACTACCCACTACGAAACCTCGGTCGCACACACCGAAGTCTCGATCACATACATGTATCCCCTCCGTCTTGGGACGATCCGGCCACATAGCTCTAAATTTAATACCTACAGGATTGTAGAAGATAGGGAGAATGAGTATAAACTACTCAGTGAATAACCAAATATCTTGATTCACTTTCATATGAGAAAACGATGTATTTCACAAAGCCTTTCGATTCACAAAGTCATTGAATGCACAGAGGGCCCTATCACTAGTTAAACTACTACCCGTGGTGCGCGCATGATTGGCCAAGATCACACAGCAAGGCCACA
>CAVNYN010240171.1:0-11413 GCA_963692815.1 Nyctanthes arbor-tristis | reverse complement strand
AGAAATCCCTTTGCAAAAAGGTGCTAGAATGGCTGCCAAAGGAAGGTGAATGTGGAGGAAATTCTTAAATTTTGTATGAACGAAAGTGTTGATTGAACTGAAATTTTGTTGTAATTAAATGCGAAGATTGCAAGCTTGGAAGAGGAGGTACTTAACTAAAAAGAAGGTGTTTTGAATTTGGAAGATGTAAGATTGTTTGGGATGATAATAAGTTGGACTAGTTGCATATTATTGGGCTAGGTGCAACTAATTTAGATAGATGTTTAGCTTAGTTTGCCTGGCATCTAGGCTAAAATGAAAATGAGTACATGGACGGGGTTAACTTCTAGAATAGAATTTGGATTGAAAAATATTTTCTAAAATAGAATTTGAGCTTATAAATGCTTGAGATAAGTTAAGTGAGCTAAAAAAACTTAAAGGAACTACTTAAAAGTATAAAATCTGCATTTAGAATGGATCATATTTTAAAATCACTTTCGCTATAATAAAATGAAATAATTAAACTTTTAGAAATTCAAATCATGTTGAAGAATTTCCAATAATCTGGATAATATGGTGAGTTCGTATCTACTACAAAATAGTATAATAGGCGTCGGTCGTCTTCATGAATAGGCGTCAGTTTTAAAGGCGACGTATGTGGGAGCGACGTATATTGTAAATGTATATGCGTCGGTTGTAGAACGACGCCTAAAAGTCACAATAGGCGTCGGTTGTTTTACAAAAACCAACGCCTAAAGTCAATTTTTAAAAAAAAAAATTAAAAAGAAACAATAGGCGTCGGTTGTAGTGGTACAACCAATGCCTATTGTTTACTTTAGGCGTCGGTTCAAGCCTATGCAACCGACGCCTATTGTATTTTTTAAAAAAATTAAAAAAATAGATTAGACAATGTAAACTGAAAAAAACATATGGAACTTATAATGCACACATATATCACAAACCCACAATTTATATCAAGAAATTTAAATGCAAAATAAACTCAATTGGAATTTTAGTTTTAAATCTTTTTTACACAAAATAATCTGTAAATATATGAAGCTAACAAATAACAATGCTCAAGCTTTGTGCTTGTTGAATCTCTATGAAAACCAAAAAATAAGCCCTCTGCAATACAGTTTCTTCTAGCCAGCCAGTGACACACCGTCGTCCCCAGGAAAAGAAATTAAAAAGTAAGACCAGAAAGCATCTTCCAACCCATTTTCATGCCAATCCTTCTTCTTTGATCCCACAAGAAAACATACTATTATACTATTAAGCTGAGCAGAGCAAGGAATTGAAGCCATGGATTTGTTTTACTAGGCTAAGGTGGTTTGCCTGAGAAGCGCCCAAGACAAGTACTTGACAGCCGAGGAAGACGAAGAAACAGTGACCCATGATCAGAACGGCACATCTCCGGTGGCTAAATAGACGGTTGAGTTTGTAGATAATCCGCCTTAAGAGTTGTTATGGAAATACTAAACCACTACAAACCAGCGTCTTGAGAAGAAGTGGGGGTTGCATATTTAAGAAAAAGTAGCAAAGTTTAAAGAAAAGTGAGGGTTGGGTTGAGTATTAGAGGAGGAGCAGCGAAGTTTAAAAAAAGAGAGGGTTGCGTGTTGCAGAGAGGCGTGTGCACAGAAGGCTGAAAAGAAAGTAACATGGAAATGGTCAAAGGAAAAATGAAAGTGGCAGAGAAGGGCCCATGAAAAAAGACAAAGGCTGTTTTTGTATATTAAAAAATATATATAACAAGAAAAGTTACACAAAGAACACCGGTATTTAGGAGAAAAGTCCCATACTTGGGATAATAAAAACAGAAGAGGCTCGATTCCATTAGACAAGGGCCCATGAGAAAAGACAAAGGCTGTTTTTGTATATTAAAAAATATATATAACAAGAAAAGTTACACAAAGAACGCCGGTATTCAGGAGAAAAGTCGCATGCTTGGGATAATAAAAACAGAAGAGGCGTCGGTTCCTTAATGGCGTCTTTACAGATAATTGCGTCGGTTGTGTGTCTAAAACCGACGCCTATTGTTGAAACGAACTATATGCGTCGGTTGTGGATACACAACCGACACTTATAGTAGTAATATGATTCACAAAATTGCCACCGCGTATTATTTATACGGCGTTTACCCCAACAACCAGATCGTGTATGTATATTTTTTTGTCGAATTCTGTAGTAGGACAATAATTGGTATTGAACCTTTAATTATTGGAAAATTCTCATTTAGAAGAGTGTGCATAAATATGATCATGACCAAGTCAGAAGTTATAGCGTCCCAGTTGATGTTTAGCTGAAAAATTTTAATAAAAAATTTTTGGGTCGCTACAAGATGCATCTTTATTGTAAGAGATTGGTGTTTTACTAGAAAGTGTAAATTGTGATTTTTTTTTGGGTCAACTGTGCTGGAGATGCATCTTTATTGTAAGATATTGGTGGTTTATTAGAAAGTGTAAATTGTATTCTTTTTTTGGTTCGTTAAGAAGAAACAAAACATGATAACTACCAATAGTAGACAAACTTTGGAAATGTTCGATAGTGTAATTACATGCTCTTGTTCATTTCAAACGTAGTTCAACTCATTATTTTATAAGGCGAGGTGGAGACGCCCTTCTACTTGAGGCGGCTGTCTATATGTTGAGGCACTAAGTAAGACATTTTCCAATGAGAATCACACCTTTAACGGGAAGGGGTGTGCCTCAAAGTTTAGGAGGCATAAGTCTCTACGTTGGCATAAGTCTCTACGTTGACATGCAACCCTTTTTCCCCTTTTTTCGGTAATTTACACCTAACGTCTCCAACCTCTCAAGTATTAATAGATCACGTCCCCAACTTTTATTTTTTCTCATATGGATCCTCGACCTTTTAAGAAATCTCCATTCAAGTCCTTGGTAATAGAATTTGTCAATTTCCTCTATTAAATTATGGGTATTTTTTATAAAATATAAAAAATAAATGTTTTAATTTAAAAAAATAAAGAAAAATGGGGGAGTGAGTGCCATTCCTGGCAACTTTTGGGTGGGCGGAGTCTTCTTCCTTGTGCTACTGCCATTTCTGGCAGCCATTTGGCTGCCTGCTATTTCCAGCAGTACAATCCATTTTTTATTTTCCTTTTTTTTAATTTTTTATTTTTTAAATTAAAATATTTATTTTTTGTATAGTACCAAAAATGCCTCTTATCTTAATGGAGGAAATTGACGATTTCCGTCACTAGGGACTAAACTGGATATTTCTTAAAAGGTTAAGAACCCACAGAAGGAAAATTAAAGGTTGGGACGTGATCTATAATTACTTGAAAGGTTGGGGATATTAGGTGTAATTAATCTTTTTTTTTTTTAATGGACTAAAGTTTAGAGCCCATGAGGATTCAAATCGAATAACTCAAAAACCTAACTGAGCACGTTAGATCGAATCAAGAGATTGAAATATGGAATTAGCATCGCATTGCATCGTATCTTCTACTAGCAGTAGTGGCAACGAATATGATCCATGCGCAACCTTTCTTTGATCTTTGATAATTTATATTTCATTTGTGTTTACATTTTAAAACACTACGATGCATTGCTATTGCAAGAACATTAATTGTTTACATATATATATATATATTTTTTTATTGCTGATGTTTTGATATGTTTAAGAATCATAGTGGACTTTTTTGTAAAACCGATCTTTTTATTTGTTCGTTTTTTGTTATTTTTCTCTCGATTAATGATATATATTAAGAACATTGATTGTTTAAAGTTGGAGTACATCGACAATAATAGAAAGAGGATTATCTAGCCATTTCATGGAGTTAGCTAAGGAATCGGTTGCCCTAGCTAAGCGATGAGCGGCCTGATTCGTTAATCTCCTAATACAAGAAAATTGAACATTATCCATAGTTGAAAAGAGATGCTTGCAATCCTCAATGATAACTCTAACCTATGAATTTTCTACCACTGGTCTCTTCAAGTCTTGATATACCAATACTGCATCCATCTCAACCATCACATTACTGAAGCTCAATTGTTTTATCCATTAAAGGGCTTTTTAACTCCTAAAGCTTCTGCCATTGTTGGGTTGATTATGTGACGACCCGCTTTGCTATTTCTAAAATTCAACCTTTACGCGTCAAAGTCAATGGTGTAATAATTAAGTCAATGTCAGATTTGAACTAAGATGCATTAATTTAATTTTGGGGTTACCATTTAAGCAATTAAATAAGTTTGGGTTTTATATAGAATCATATTATAAGTTGGTAGTTTAAAAAAAAATGCATGAAGTTAAGGACCAAACAAAATATGCTTGTAAGTTAAAGATTAAAATTGAGTTATACAATAAGTAAGGGACCAAAATGAATTAAAACACAAAGATGGTGTGTAAAGGGCTAATTTTGGAAATTTACATCAAAATATCTATTTCTTTCTTGTGTGGGAACGGACAGAGAGATCGAGAGAGACCGAGAGGGTTGGGAGTTGAGAGCTCGGAAAAAAAATTTGAAATTGGAAGAAGCTTTGGACAAGAAGAAAAAGAAGAAGAAGAAGAACACAAGGAGTTAACCAAGTAAAGTAAGTGTTATTTATTTTTAAGCTTTAATTTATATATGTTAAGATATAATTTTCATTTAAGGTGTATGAAATTTCTTGTGAACTTAACATTATAACCATGGCATAAGTTGTTTTCTATGGCATAGGATGTTTTCTATAAGTTAAGGAATATGAATTTTAATTTATATATGAAAGACATTAGGAATTTGGGGTGTGTTTGTATATATAATGGTGTGTGTGCGTGTGTATAAATAAATATATATATATATATATAAAGAAGGGAAAAAAAGAAAAGAAAGAAAGCAAAAGAATCAAGGAAGCAGCCTAGGAAAAGGAAAAAAAAAAGAAAAAAAAAGAAATAGAAATAAAAATTTGAGGAATATTGAGGAGAATAAAGAGTGTACAAGAATTACACACAAGTTTTACATATCTTTAAACTTTGATTTATGTAAGTTTAAGATGGAAATTATGTTTAGAGTTTGTGGAATTTTTATGAATGTGTAATGCTAGGTTCTAATTTTTGTTTTTTATACATTTAGCAGCATAAAATCATTAATGGGTTATGAAATTTGAGGTTCATGATATTAGGATAAGAAATTATAGTTGGCTAGTATTAAGTTGAAATTTATATATAAGTTGGTATTATGATTTTATGAAATGGTATGATGGTAATTGAGAAAGTTGGTGAAGTTGAGAATAAATGTAAGCAATGAATGACTTAATATTTAATAGTAAATGTAGAAATTTGTTTAAGACTTAATGTTTAAAGGTTTAAGAATTAAAGTCATTTGAGATCGGAAGTGCGAATTCTAGACTTTAACATGTTATATTATTATAATCTTTAAGATATAATAAGCGTAGAATAATTATACAAAAGAGATAATTATATGTCTAATTGAATAAGGAAGAAAACTTGAAGAACTCAATAGAAAATGGGACTTGAAATCAAAAAGGTAATTTCATATTGATAAAATTTGTTGACTTAGAAGACCTTTAAAGAGTAAATAAGCTAGAAAGAAGATAAATAAGGTTGAGCAAAGATAAGTAAATGAATTGAGTTATATGTGTGAATTGAGAAATAGAAAAGAATTAGATGTTAAGTAGAATTTTTATATAATGTCGCAGGAAATGATAAAGATCAAAAAGAAATGAAACACGAAAGGACGCTACTTAGCCCGTGAGTGGATATTTTCCTCTTCCTTTCTTTCTAAATGAAAATATATTATGCTTTGATTCTACATAAGTATGCAATATGTTGTGATGATCATGTATTTTTATGAAAATTCATGGAAGTTGATATTTCCTTAGAAAAGTTCATATGGATTTTTATATGAAATGATGCTTTATGAGTTTTAGAGAAATGTTTGATTTGAACATGATTTATGATGGATGAAAACCCCTAAATTTGTATCCAATTTTATGAATATGCCACATACAGGCGAAGGGGCCTAATATGCTAGCTATGGCTCAAGCTGGTTGTTGTGCCGCCTAGGGCGAAAGGGTCATAAGGTACCTATGGCCCAAGCTGGTGTCTACGTCCGTATGATGCAAAATGAATATAGTCATGTGATGACATGAGATTATGGATACTTTTTGGGGCGGATTTTATGACGACTATTAAATGAAATGATGTTCATGATGTTTTTTAACATGTAATGATTTTATCAATGTTGATGTTACGCTGAAATTATATTGAAAATTATGAAATCCAGAATTTGGCTTGTACATTTTATTCATGACTCTGCAAAGTTATATTTCGACTTTCCAAAGCATGTTTACTTACAAAACTCCACTCACTGGGCTTAAATAGCTCACATATTTTCATAAATGATTTTTTTTCATGTAGTAATTAGAGTTTGGGTAACACATCGTGGTCAAGCCTGCTATTTCGAGAATTGAGCCACCATCTAATGAAATTGATTTGTTATAGGATTTGTGTGCTCTTCCGATCTTATAAAGTTGACATGGATAAGGTCATTAGCATATAGTGAGAATTTGCGTGAATTATATTCGGTTTAGTATATTTCTTTGTTTTGTGAGGTGGTGTTACTTATAATGAGAAATTATTAGATTGTGAGACGTTGACGTGTTGGTGTTGGGAATTTGTGCATGTTGGTTTTGTTATCAAATTAGGGGAAATGCTGTCAAAATTTTCCTAGAATAATTAATTAGAAGGTTCACGAGCCTTGACGGTAAATTCTAGCTTTAGTTGGAATTTATCACCGGCGCACATCACATTTCAAGTAGATTAGAGGTACTTGGGGTGGGGCTTGTTAGATTAAGCATAGAACGCGCACCAAACAAGGAAGTTCGTGATCTGTTAGGTAAAATATGTGTGTGAAATCTGCAAGTGTACACGTCGAACAAGTAATGCAGTGGACAATGAGTCTGAGTTATCGTTCCCACGAGGATCGGATTGAGTATCGAAATTAGTAGTTCTTACTTTATTTGAATGATAAATTAATTTATGTTTGGGAGATGAGAATAAATAAACAAGTAAATAAAATTAAGAAAATAAAATATCTACACGACGCTCTTCCGATCTGAGGGAAATATATGATGGATATGTGTCAGGACTCCCGACTTCACCATAATTAGACCACCAAGTTTTGCGAAAATTAATTTATGTTAATGATCAAATCTCACTAAATTAACTAATTACTTCTCTCGGCTTGTTAATCCTATTTAATTAGGCCCCCTCACCTATCTCTAAGTGAGTGCGTTATCAACCTTCTTAAATGTATTAATCAACAAGAAATTCATAAGCCTCCCCGACGTTCAACGTACGGTGGCCGCACTATGAGATGCAAATCTCTTTGTTTTGTCTAAATTAATGATTCTTATTGCATAAACTAACTTAAATATTCTTCTCTCGAGTTCGATAAATGTCCATAGATGCATCCATCAATTGACTAAAAAAATAATGACAAAACAATTTACCAATAAGAATTTAATATAAAAATTAATTGCATAAATTGAGCATGAAAAACACGACTATGGTCCCAACTAGGTTACATAGTTCGTCTCAACTTTTAAATCAGTTTAGTTACACATCACGAATGAAAAATACAAATAAATAAAATAAAACGCATAACACGAGTAATTAAATATTGAATAAGATGAAGAACTCTTGCATCAAGCTTCTCCTTCTTGAATCTCGAACTTGATCCTCGAACATTCAGAAGTTTTGTGTTTTTCTCCCCATTTTCTATGATTTTTTGTGTATATGAGAATGTGTATGATGTTTTTTTTTAACTGAGAATTAGTCTGGTCCCATTTATAAGACGCTCAGAAGCCCTAAAAAATGGTTAAAAATCGTAAAAGAAACCTACCAAATTAAGACTTTGACATAAAAAAAGGAAAATACAAATTTTTCTGCCGACTGGTCATTGCGGCCGCAATAAAGTAAGCGAATGCGACTGCAATGAACAAATGAACGATCTCCCAATTCCTTCCTTGCACCCGCAATACTTCGACTTGCTCTCTGAACTTCGTTTCTGGGACAGGCGATTGTGGCCCTACATTGCGGCCGCAATGTGTAATTTTTCAAGGAGATCGGAAGAGCGTCGTAATGACCATTTCGTTGCGCCCGCAACCGAGTTTTAGGTCTTTAAGCCTTAGTTTGTGACAGACATTGTCCCCGCAATGCATCCTCCAATGTCGCCGCAATGAATAAACTTTAAACCCGAGATTTTTTTCCTATTCCTTTCGATCTTCTATCATTTTCCTTGTTATTTTTTGTCCCCAAACTCTAGAATATTTACAAGATTAGTCCAAAACCATCCAAAATCATGCAAATCGACCCGAATCAATTCTCTGCACTCCTTCTTGAACTATAACCTAAAAATTAACAAACAAATACATAAATATGCACTTTTAACCAAAAATTAAAACACTTAAACACAACTTGGAGTATTTAACGAATATAAATTACACACCTATCATGATCTCTTATAACCACACCAAATCTTGCGCACTTTCGACCAGTAAAAATGGGTGCATCTACATGCACCTTCAAGTACCCCTGATTTGGCTCTTCCACTGCTAACGGTTTTGGTTAGGAATGGCAATGGAGCGGGTTCGGGGCGGGTATGTCTTCCCAGTCCCCGCCCCGTTAAGAAATCCCCCGTCCCGTACCTGATTCAATCGGGTACGGGGCAGGTACTGGGCGGGGTGATTCGGGGCGGGTACAAAAAAAATACCCGTTACCCGCCCCGTTAAGAAATAACTAAAAAAATATAGAAAAAAATGAAATTAAAACTATATGAAAGACATCCTAAGTATCATGTCAATTTCATCTTTGGTATCTGGCTTCGAAATTTCATAGAGAACAAAATATTTTTTCAAAAAAAAAAACTGGGTATCGGGTCCGGTCGGGGCTGGGCGGCCAAAACCTGTCCCCGCCCCGACAAGATTTCGGGGTGAAAAATTTTGCCCCGTACCCGCCCCGATACTTAACGGGGCGGGTACTCTCGGGTATCGGGTAATACCCGTCCCATTGACATTCCTAATTTTGGTTATGTAAAGTTGAATTAGAGATAGAATTGGCCGCCTACTTCCACTGATGAAGATAAGAACATGCGAACTCTTCCACTTTGTTAATCATATTGGACTTAGCATTCCACACAACTTCATTCCAATTGTGCCAAATTACCCAACATTAGCCATGTCAACGAGTTGAGCCGGCTCGGCTAGCCTAGATTTAGGCTTGACCTCGGCTCAGGCTTTTTTGATCCCGAGCCTAGAAAGCCCGAGCGAAAGCCCAGTTCGACTTGCTCGAGAAATCTAGGCTCGACCCGAGCTTTAGCTTAGGCCTTTTCCAATCTGCCCGGCTTTTTTTTTTTTTAAATTTTCCTACCTTAATTTAAACTTTTTTTCCCTACATAAGTTTGACCCGAGCCGTCTTGTTTGGCACGTAATTACAGGCCAGCCCGTTTGGCCCCGCAAGCCACAAAAGCTGGTCCGACTTGAGCTCGCTTCTAAATTTGGGGCTTAATTTGAGCTCGGGCTCGTCTTAAACGTATAGGCTGCTCGAACCCGCCGGCTCGTTATGCATCCCTACCCAATATATCATTACGAGGGTCTCTCTCATTGTCATTAAGGCTAAACTTTTTATTTACTTTCTCCGCCCCAAAGACAAAATGATAGTAGGTATTTTTACACATATTAAGAATTTGTAGGTAATGTGGTTGAAACATTTAATTTTATGTGTACTTTTACCTTTTAGCCCTTAAGTGTAATTAATGATTTGAAATTAATATGAATGACCAAAGTAGGATTAATATTGAAATGAGTACGAATATTCAAATTATGTTCATTAGAATTCTGTGAACACCTTGAATATTATGCCAATAAAATTGATTAACTCATTTTCTTATTTAATTTTGGTACCTAAATATTTTAAATGGTTAATTAATTAGGGGTAAACATGGAAAGGAAAAATTAAATACAAACCTGCTATAATAACTGGATTATCTTTTGGGGACGGACTATCTTTTTGAAATAGAGAGAGAATTAGTTTTTGTTGTTTTTTTCCCTCTCTATATTGGATTAATGACACTTATATATGATAACAGTATCTACATTGGTAGTGTTAAACTAGGTTATTAGTGAAGTGTTAGTTAACAACTCAAAAAATTAGCTACATTGGTGGTATTCAAAAAGTTATTAAAAGAATCATTTTTGGTTAGTAGTTAACTTTGTTGTTAACTTTAACAACAATTTTAACATTGTGTTAGAATTTAATACTTTTGAAAAAAAATATTTAATAAATAAATTTTAACCAATAACTTTTGACAAGAATGTGGCCAACTTAGATTTAAGTAGATTTTAGTGATTTTGTTTAACATATCCAACGTAGCATTTCGATAGTTATTAAATTTAACTTTCATATGTGGCATTTAACAACTTTTTGAAATGAACTTTTTGCTTATGTGGATAGATAAATTTAATAACACCGAGGTGGATGCTCTAAAGATAACTATATCTAGTTGAGTCAATTTAATGCACATATAATGATATATATACTGAACATTTTTTTTTAATACAATTGGGGAACTTGGGGAGAGGCATGGACTCGAAACCAGGATTTCTTTCTAGTAAATGGTGCTATTTACTATTTGAGCTATCATCTTTGGTTTGTATATGTTGGACTTTTGGTCATTTTATTTTATTTTATTTTATTTTCCATTTCAAGTGATCGAGATAATTATACGCCAAACGTCTCGAGGCATATTCCGTCCCGGGGGCTAACCTAGTATTAGCGTCATTATTACGAATGCGCCAACCTCCCCCTCCCCCAGGGGAAATCACACACAAATAAAAACACAAAAAAAAAACCAAAAAACACAAAAAATATATATATATATATATATATATATAAAGGAGGGAAAATAAAATGGAGAGACAATTTAACTCAAAATGGGCTAACGAAAAATTCAAAGCCCAAGTTCCAGTGCGGACGGCCAATATACAGCATTAGAGCCCATTTTATCTTTTCCAATAATAGCACTAATTTACGCATGAACCGCTCGGGCACTCGTGATTTCTCGCTTGTCGCTTCAATTAGGGTTTATCCAAAGGGGGTTCAGTTCACCTACTATCTGCACTGAAAATCCCCCCCTCCAATAACCAATGGCGAAACTAGGCCGAGGCCGCCCGGCTTCTCCATCAGGTTCTTCTTCCCGCTCACGCTCAATTTCACGCTCTCGCTCGCGTTCGCTTTCTCGTTCTCCATCAACTTCACGCTCGCGCTCCTACTCAGGCTCCAGCTCGCGATCTCGTTCCCGCTCCCGTCCCCGTGCTCGCTCCCGCTCCAAGTCATTCACCTCTTCCTCTCCTTCCCGCAGTGTCAGCTCTCGCAGCCCTAGCCCCCCTCTGCGGAGAAAAAGGTTTAAACTTTT
>CAVNYN010240169.1:0-27966 GCA_963692815.1 Nyctanthes arbor-tristis | reverse complement strand
GCTCTTCCGATCTCGCTTTACCAAGAAACTCGTCCTGGTCCCAGGTCCCTCACACGTTGTCATAGTAGATTGAGGATTTCTCTGAGTGTGTCCCGTCGACCGACAACTTGCTTTGATCCTTCGAGCTAGGAGCCGTGGCAACCTACTCCCGAGTGTTGGATCGCTAAGGAGAGAGCTGGTTTGGACCTTGGTCGCGGATCCTCTTATTGAGCGCAGACAACGAGCTTGTTCTAGTCGTGGTCAAGTGTTAGGTCACTAGTTAGAAGCTTGTTCTAACTTAGATTGCAGACTTTTGTACTTGAGCGCTGCTCTTCCGATCTTGTTCTAGTCATTGAGCTTGAATTCTTCAACTTGAGCGCAGACTAAAAGCTTTTTCTAGTCATGGTCAAGTGTTAGGTCGCTAGTTAGAAGATTGTTCTAACTTAGATTGCAGACCTTTATACTTGAACCCGGACTAAAAGCTTGTTCTAGTCATTAAATGCGAATTATTCGATTTGAGCGCAGACTAAAAACTTGTTCTAGTCATGTTCAAGTGTTAGGTCGCTAGTTAGAGGCTTATTCTAACTTTGATCGTAGACCTTTATACTTGAGCGTGGACTAAAAGCTTGTTCTAATCTTTGAGCGCGAATTCTTCGGCTTGAGTACAGACTAAAAGCTTGTTCTAGTTATGGTCAAGTGTTAAGTCGCAAGTTAGAAGCTTGTTCTAACTTAGATTGCAGACCTTTATACTTGAGGGCGGACTAAAAGCTTGTTCTAGTCGTTGAGTGCAATTCTCCGACTTGAGCGCAGACTAAAAGCTTGTTCTAGTTGTGGTCAAGTGTTAGGTTTCTAGTTAGAAGCTTGTTCTAACTTAGATCATAGAACTTTATACTTGAGCGCGGACTACAGGGTTGTTCTAGTCGTTGAGCGTGAATACTCTGACTTGAGTGTAGACTAAAAGCTTGTTCTAGTCATGATAAGTGTTAGGTTACTAGTTAGAAGCCTGTTCTAACTTAGATTGCATATCTTCATACTTGAGCGCGGGCTAAAAGCTTGTTCGATCTGTTGAGCGTGAATTTTTTGACTTGAGCGCAGACTAAAAGCATGTTCTAATCATGGTCAAGTGTTAGGTCGCTAATTAGAAGCCTATGCTTTTGACCTCCACAACTGGGTGGGGGGAATACTCTCCCTTCAAGGGCTGGACGAAGAAATAAGTCCGACTTTGCTGCTGTGCCTCGCGTGCTGACTCTTGGGTGTGGAGTTTAAAAGTAGTAGATAATTCAGCTCCTTGACTCTGGGGTTGATTGTGCGAACTTCTATCAAGACAGTCGTTTCTTCTGCGTAATTCAGGTGCATTCCCTTGATGCCCGCTGGTCGCCTCGCACTATAGATGTCCCATAGCAAATTGAGAATTTCATGACGTAGTGGTAAGTAGAGGTCGCGGCTCTGAGCTCGTACAAAATTGGGTGACCCAGAATGGCGTTGTGGTTCGATGGTACGTCCACTATAATGAAGTCCGCCATTATTCTTCTTTTGCATTGCTCGTCTCCTAGTTCGAGAAGGAGTGTGATCTGGCCCTTCGCTTTCACATAGTCTCAAGTAAAACCTTGGAGTCTGGTACCATTTGGCCTTAGGCTCTTTGGGTCTATTTTCATTTGCTGGAAAGTCCGCCAGTAAATGATGTTCATAGTGCTGCCATTATCCACCAAGGTCTTGTGGATTTTAACGCCTGAGACCAGCATAGTGATGACCAGAGCATCCGCGTGAGGATGTAACACGCCGTAAGCATCTTCGTTGTAGAAAGAGAACGAGTTGGTTCGAAAGACGGGGGGTTGTGCCATGAGCAGGTGGTAACAATTCTGGGCTTCTCTCATTAGACCTCGCCTCTGTCTCTTGGAACCCTCCATGCCGTTATTTCCGCTGACATGCACGCGGATTTCAGCTGGAGGTTGGTTCCGTAGGAGCTGGGAAATGAGGTCTGAATGGGGACGATCTTGTCGGTCCTGCCCTTGGTAATTGGCCAGGTATTCGCTCAGGTATCTCCATTCGATTAGCTTCTCGATCTCTTGTTTGAGATGCCTGCATTTGTCCGTGTTGTGATCCGTACTTCGATGATACTTACAATATCTGGACTAGTCAGCGTCCTTCAGCGGCTTCCTTAAGGGCCTTGCCGTGGGTGAAATTGGATCATTTTGCAAGATGTTAAAGATGTGTTCGACTGAAGCGTTGATCTTGGTGAATGGCTTGAATGAGCTGGAAGACTTCTTGCCAGCTCGCAGGTCCTTTTTTGCCTTCTGATCCTTCCTCATCCTTTAGAGGTTTTTTGGCTCGCGAGGTAACCTCAATGGCCTTTTCGGCGCTGATGTACTTCTCATCCTATCTCAGAAGCTCCTTATAAGTGCTCGGGGGTCATCGTGCATGGCTCACCAAAAGTGGGTGTCTTTGTAAAGGCCCGATTTGACCTCGATTAGAAGCGATTTGTTTGCCACATTTTCCATTGTCATGACCTTTTTATTGAAGTGGTCCAAATAGCCTTTGAGCGGCTCTAATTTCTCTTGCTTGATGGTTCCCAACGTCTCCTTAGGGTGGCCCTAGCCTTGTACCCCATAAACTGGGAAGTGAGCTCGAAGGAGAGCTATTTCCAACTGTGCACCAGACCCTGGGGCTAAGTTGTCATACCAAGTCTGAGCGTTACCCTCTAAAGTGAGTGCAAAAGCTTTGCACATGATGGCTCCCGTGGCGTTCTAGAACTCCATCCAAGACACGTATCAGTGAAGATGAGCGATTAGGTCTGATTCTCCGCAGTAAGTCCCTATCTGAGGGAGTTTCATTTTGGACGGCATGGCGGCTTCACGGATGAAGAGGTCAAAAGGGGACAGCCTTCCCCACAGGTCGTCTGCTACCTTCCCTTTGGACTGTTTCTGTTTGAGGTCACTCAGCTGTTTCCTCAGCTTGTCCAGCTTGTGGATCTGCTGAGGGGCTGGTCGTTGGCCTCGTAGCGTATCTGAAGGCGAGCTGGACGTATGACTGTCATGGTTAGTAGGCGTCAGACTTCTCCTCCTCTGTCTACGTTCACTTGGTCGCATAGGTTCTGGCAACCATGGAAGTCTGGGATCTTGCTGACGGCGGGCCCTAGCCTGGTAAACACTCTGCTTCTGACTGTATTTCTAGCAGGAGGTGGTGCGACTCTCACGTTGGGAGCTGGTTGACCGGAGTTTTGGGTCGCAGTTAAACTTAGTCTCCTTCTGACATGTTCCCTTTGAGGGTTAGCCCTCACTGGAGACCTTTCGACGTCTTTGGCATGCCAAGAAGAGCTGCCACAAGAGGAGGATCCTATCGTGCGTTGTTGGGAAGTTGGCGGGTTATGTTGTTGCAACCACCAAACATCTTCGGCGAGGGACTCTAACTGTCGCCGGAGAGTTTATGTCTCAGTTGCAGCTGTCGGTCGTGAGGGGATGGCACTGGCAGTGGCTCAGTTTTTCCTGAACATGGGAAGCATCTGACGTCATTAGTTCTTGTCTTTTGACTCTCAGAGCGTCTTCCACTCATTTCTTTTTACCGGAGGTTAGATTTCACCGGATATTTGCTTTTCACAAATTTTTGTAAGTTCCCACAGACGGTGCCAATTTGTTGATGCCAAATTTAGCTTTCGACTCAACAAATAAGATTTATATTCGCGGGAAATTTGTATTTGAATCGGTATAAGCAGTAAATGCAGAAAATGTAAAGAATGTTTGTAGTGTTTGTAATAAATAGAAGACTATAAATGTGTGAAAGAAAATAATAGTGAGGTTTGGGTGTCAAACCCGATCTCACTTCTGTTTGCCTCTATTTACAGTGTACATTTGTTTGTTTTCATAGGGATAATGATTGCATGTATTTATTGCCGGGCGCACAAAGATGACGCAAGTATCCAATCAGTAGGGGTTAATCCTCGACTTTTTGACTAATGGCTGTTTAAGCCATGCATGGGGCAGGTAACAACCATTTCACATTTAATGTTGGCGTCCCATCAGTCGTAAGTGATAAGATTTCCCACTTGGGTTCCCATGTTGCTATCCAGTTGGCTAGCTCGCTAGGTCACGGTGCTATGTCTTGGCGCAGTCTTGGCGCCCAAACGCCCTAAACCGTAGGAGTGCTGGAGTAGATGTCCGCCTTCAAGTCGCTGAATCAGGTCTACGGGCCTTCTGGTCATTAGGTCGCCAGGTCGTTAGGTTGGGTGAGGTGCTTAAGGCCTGTTTCCAAGACCCTATACCCGTTGACCTTTGATCATCGCTGACTTTTACGACTTGGTGGCTACAAGAGGTATTTTGGAAAACTAAAAAGGTAAATAAGGAAAGCGGAATATAATTTGAAACTAATAAAAAGGGAATAAGGGAATATCTTTTTGGGATAGAAGGAGTGCTTTTTTATTTAATTTCGTGTTGGATTAACTTTTGGGAATTATCAAAACCACAACTATTATTATTCTTGTATTTGACCCAATCCAAAATCACTATTGACATGGATTTTGAACAATGAATTGAATGGTATGACCCACTTGACTTATTGCACTAATTTAATTTAACACATGCAGTGTCTTATCAATCAATAGTTAAATTTAACACGATGACATGTCGCTTAAAAATCTCTTTAAAACTACTTTATTGCTTATATGCCTATATAAATTTAATAACTGTATTGTAGACGCTGTAACAATTTACGCTCTAACAATGTGTTGCCTTTAAACCATGCCGCGATTCGAGTACCAATGGTCATGAAGAGTGAGGGCATACTATGACTCAAGACATGCCTATTAAATATTTTGGTCAAAGTCATGTTGAATTTCATTCAAAATTGGAGTTGAAAAGCATCAAAATGTTTGGCTGGTCAATTAAATTGCATGTAAATCATCGAGGTTGAAGAAAAACTCATCTAGAACGCTGTGTTCAGGTCAAACTCTGAAATTCATTCAATTCAAACCCCACGTCAACTTTATTATTATGTGCGTCCCGTGTCTCATTTACTTTTTTTACAATGATTAAGAAATATATTAAAAAGGCAAATTTTGTAATCCGTATTTCGAATTTCTCCATATTTAATGAGTTGAATTCGAAATTGATAATTATAATTAAAGTACTAAATAGAGATAGATTTGTAAAGTAGTGCAAATTAGACTCTTTAATATAGAAATGAGACCATATATTTACGAAATCGTAAAAAGAAAAATGTGACCAAATAATTAGGACCTAAGTTGTCTCTCATTCTAGTTATCTATATCTATCTACCTATCTATATATACTACAAGCAAAGTCTTTGACTTTTTTCCCTCTTAAATCACTTGAAATCCATTTTGAGAATCTTTATTTTTTCATTTATTTTCTTTTAAAATAAATCTTCTACATTTTCCTTATTCTTATTTATATATTGATTTTTATTATTGCACTTTGATATCTTAATAGGTAGCACTACCTCCGTCCTAAAAAGATAATCTGGTTTTCTTTTTTTTATCCGTTTCAAACTATAGTCCAATTTTTTTTTAAAAAAGTAGTTAAAATATTCTTATTTTATATGTCCCTATTTAATTTACATATTTATAATAGAATTATTAAAATGGAATAATTAATAAATGAAAGGAAATAATAAAGAAATGATGTTAAATTTTACTTTTTCAATACTATTAAATAAACTTTGTTTAATATATGTGCAGAAAAGAATACGACCATTCTTTTGGGACAGAGGTAGTTTATGATATAGGAGATGAAAACTTGAAACAGTAGATCTATTAATTAGTACTGTGATCCGATATTTGAGCTATCACTAAATTTGCAATTCTCTTTATTAATTGGATCAGTGTTTTAAAGCCCGACCCGAGCATTGACCAAGTAAGATAAATGGGTTACTGGTTTAACCACTAATTCGGTGGTTGGACTAATGGCTCAATTCTCATCTATTATAACTATAATTAAGTAATTATATTACCACTACAAAAATTTATTCCTACACCATATTATAAATTCACGACAAAATAAAGAAAATTTTGATAAAGATAGTACAAACATTTTACAATTATAACCTATTTAGTATAAAACAAAATAAGGAAAAAATCAATTAAAACTATGAATATGGTGTACTTATATTTTCCTCCTCATGTTGACTTTTACTCATCTCACCACTAATCTAGAACTTATCATTCAATCCGAATAAAATTTTTGTGTTGATTTTTTTTCTTTTCTAAACATTAATCCTAGCAAAGCAATTT
The DNA here is from genome assembly GCA_963692815.1 of Nyctanthes arbor-tristis. Taxonomy (NCBI): domain Eukaryota; kingdom Viridiplantae; phylum Streptophyta; class Magnoliopsida; order Lamiales; family Oleaceae; genus Nyctanthes; species Nyctanthes arbor-tristis. The sequence continues at coordinate 21,746 of CAVNYN010240169.1, read as the reverse complement.
CAAGCGCTCTTTGTTACCTAACTCAAATTGGTCATAAAACCCAATAGCACAAAAAAAAATTATATAGTCGTCAAACCACCATGAAAAGGCTAATTCATGTGTTTCTTAAAAATTAAGAATTAAAAAAAAATATTTTTAAATTACTAACACCCAAATTTTCCATCACTATTGAAGAAGTAGTGGTTGGCAGATAAAAATACTAACATTTCAAAAGCACTCGTCAATCTAATTTACGGATGATGGTAACAAGTTTAAAAAAAAAGAAAAATAGAAAAGAAATAAAAGGAAAGTGAGAAAGATAGAAAGCGAAAAAAAAAGGAAACAATTGATCGGGGCTAAAACAAATGTAATAATGCTTCTAAAATGTTATTTTAAGTATGGTCATTTATGTAATTCTGCTGAAGGTTATACAAGGAAATAGAAAATTCATTCTAAATTGTGGTGTAGAAATTAATTTTCGTAGTGGAAATATAATTACTCATCTATATATTAATTATGGGTAATTATATTGACACTACATTTTTTACTAATCACACCATCATCCTTTGTATTATACTCATCATCCTTTATATTTTTCATTCTTTACACTTACATCATTAACTTACTTTTTGTCATATTTTTATTTTTAATATCTTACTATCATGAAGTATTGTATCGGATAATATCTTAATTCCAAAAATTTCATTGTGAGAATTGCTTGAAATTTTTAAATTAACAAAAATGTAATATCTAATGATACAGAAGTACATATTTTCATATGATGTTAAGGTACAAAAATAAAAAATTTTTAAATATATTCAATCATTAAGAATATAAGAGGATAATTAAATAAAAAATTCACGAAAAAATGTAGCAGAAACTTTTAGAGGCTTAAATACTATAAAAAAACAAAGATTATGGATGAGTAGTGTCTATATAATTACCCATTAATTAAATGAATGGAGCTTGCGGTACGGTACATTCTTACCGCATTTTTCCTACTACTTTCCAAATGTGGCAATAGGTGCGGCAAAATCTATTTTAGCCTTGTTTATTTCTTTTTTAATTTTTCAGCAAAATTGTGAGAATCCGGGGTTTTCCTCTCTCTTGAATTCTTCCCTGCTCATATTCAATTTCTTCTTATCTTACTTGTTTTCTCACTTTTTTGATTCTAAAAGATTGAAAACGTTTTAAGGTTTCCTATTAATTTATGGTTTCTTATCTATTTTTTCTTTGAATTCGAGGCAGCCATATCCAAGAGATCGAAAAATTTGACGTAGGGTTTTCAAAAATTTCTTTATTGAAAAATTCTTCATTTTTATCTTTGTTTTTCCCGAAGTATAAAAAAACAAATCTTATATTAATAAAATAATGTGAGCAAATGAGTTTTAAAATTATAAATGAAGGGTTCATTTGTATAAAATCATTGGACATAACATCTATTAGAATCTGGGTAAACTTGTAGAACATTGTACATGCAAAACATTAATTTTAATAAATTTATATATATTTTTGTAAACGTGGATTATGTATGTGTTTAAAATCTATGGGAATTTTAATATAAAAATGAATTGAATATATATTATTAATGGATAAGGTTGCAAATCAAATTAATTACTAAGGAGATAAAAAGAGTCTTATTATGTGCCTAACATAATCACTTTAGTTTAGATAAGTGCATCCAATATTTTAACAGAATCAATTTGGTTTCAATTATCCCCTAAATATTTGATTAAATAAATGTTATTTGGAAATACATAAAGGCAAAAATACATACATCACATTATGATAATATAGAACATTATAACTAACTATAGTTTATTTAAGATTTCGCATTAATATTTACATATATATATAATACATAAGATAGTTTCTTCCTGTGTAATGCATGGGGTAAGAATCTAATTGTTAAATAGTATAGTCCTATAAATGTACTAAGGGTTAATTCACAAATTGTCCTCAAGTTTTGAGTTAAAAATCGACTGGGTCTTCAACCTTTCATAAATTTAAAAGATAGGTACTTTTTTATGGACTCTGTTATTATTGCCGTTAACTTTAAATAAAATTACTGTTATATCCCTTAAGTTTTTCATTTTAAAAACAAAAGGTTTAAAAATATTAGAATAATAAAAAAATTAAAAAGAAAAAAGAAAACACCCAAACGAACCTAACCCCAAGAATGGCGACTGGAAATGGCCGCCGGAATAGTCGGAATACTACCATTTCCGGCAGCAAATGGTGGGGATTCACCCCCTTTTTGCTATCATTTCCAGCAACAAAAATACTGTCATTTCACCTCTCTTTTTGGCCGCTAGATACGGTAACAAAATATTGTCGTTTTTTGCAGCCAAAAGGGGGGATTTTTGGACGTTGGAGATGATAGCATTCTGGCGGCTGTCAGAATGCTACCATTTCCAGTAGCCAATCTTGAGAGGGTGGGGTAGGGTAAGGTGGCTGGGGTGGGGTAGGTGTTTCCTTTTTTTTTTCTTTTTAATTTTTTATTATTTTTAATATTTTTAAACCTTTTGTTTTAAAATTAAAAAGTTAAGGGTTATAACGATAATTTTATTATAAAGTCAATAGCAATATTGAAGGAATATGTCAAAAAGGACCTATTGTGTGAATTTATGAAAGGTTGGGGGATCCTATCTATTCTTAACACAAATGTTGGAGACGATTTGTGAAATTAACCCATGTACTAATTATCATATGTTAATCAACATTAATTTTCTTATAATGCAAAGAAAAATATGTTTCTATAGTAAAAATAAGTAAGCAAACTAATAAAAAGACAAGAAATTGATCTTAATATCAATTTAAAATTAGATTTTTGAAAATTGACAATGACCCACCGAGCTAATGAATCCAAGTTACTAGTTTTTCACAAAAACCAGATGGCTTCTTTGGTTTTTTCTGAGTCATTTGTGAGGTGGTCTAATAGCCAGGCCTAAACTACGTTGTTTGCCGGGTTACCAGTTTTCCGGTTGAACAGATTGGGTGGGTCCAGGTTTTTAAAACTAAGAATTTGATAAAATATTCATTGATATTCTTATTTGACATGCTGGCCAGTGGCCTCCTAATGCTTTGTTTTATGGATGTGTAGTATGACTTTTTGCTGGTGCATGCACAAGAGTCGAATGAAGTGTTAGGTAGATTGGTCATGCTGTCGGTTTTCTTCAAATAGAAATTTAGAACCAACAGGTAGCGATAGCAACAAAATACTTTGGTTACTTGGATTTTTCCATCCTCCAACTGACAAACAAATATATTTGTTCATTTTTGTTACGAAAATAAAAGAGGAGAAATAATAACTCTTGCATTGAATTTATGATTTACACTGTACAATGAAGGACCGTTTATATAGGGCTGAGATGAGATTTCCTATGGAAATATAATCGCAAACTTGAGTAACAAGTTATCTCGAGAAACAAGTATACATAAACTTGAGAAACAAGTTATCTTGAGAAGCAAGTTATACACAAAATAATATTTACTAATATTTACGTTAACACCCGATCAAACTCAAGGTAGCAAATGAGAGACAAGCTTGAGTTTGGAAACAAGATCTTGAAAGCGTCCTGGTGAGTGAGCTTTTGTGAAGATATCGGCTGGTTAATCTTCAGATGAAATGAAAATCAAATGAACTGCATTGCTATTTACATGTTGACGAACAAAGTGGCAGTCAATTTCAATGTGCTTTGTTTGCTTATGAAACACATCATTATTGAGCAATTTGAATATCACACCAATTATCACAATTGATGGCGGTTGGGTGATGTTGATGTACTCCCATATCTAAAAGAAGCCAGTGTAGCCATATAAGTACTTGAGTAGTGTCAACAAGAGCATGATATTCTGCTTCTGTACTAGAACGAGAAATAACGGATTGTTTCTTGCTATGCCAAGAGATGAGAGAATCTCCTAAGAAAATACAGTACCTTGCAGTCAAACGTCTATTAGTAGGATCTTTAACCTAGTCAGAATCAGAGTATGCATGGAGTTTCATAGTCCCTTTAATGTAATGAAGTATACGAAGTACAAAAACATATATAATGAACAGATCGAGGGGCTGACATAAACTAGCTTACTATATGGACAACATATGCAATGTCTGGATGAGTGATAGTAAGATAAAACAACCTGCCAACACTTTGCCGATGTACAGTGGGATCAGTAAGAGGAGTACCCTCAAGTGGAGTAAGTCTAACATTTGTTTCCAGAGGGATAGAAGCAACCTTACAATCACTAAGCCTAGCATGACTAAGAATATCACAAGCATACTTGGCTTGAGAAATATAATAGCCTGTAGAGTTAGAGAGAACCTCAATACCCAAAAAATAATTCAACTGACCAAGATCCTTCATCTCAAAATGATGGCTAAGAGACTTCTTGCGTTTGGTAATACCAGTAATATCATCGCCTGTAATGATCATATCATCCACAAAAAGAATGAGAATTGTAATCCCAACATCCGTCTTTTTTATGAAGAGCCCATAATCTAAGTACTGGAAGTGAAACCTAGTTTTTGAATAATAGAGTAGAATTTTTCAAACCAGGCATGAGGGGCTTGCTCAAGGCCATATAATGCTCGACAGAGCCTGCAGACTTGTGATGGAGAGTGAGAATACCCTGGAGGAGGTTTCATATAAACTTCTTCTGAGAAATCACCATTTAAGAATGCATTTTTCACATCCATCTGAAATAGCTCCCATTTTCTTACAGCAGCAATCACAAGAAGGCTTTTAACAGAAGTCGAATGAGCAACTGGAGCAAAGGTTTCTCCATAGTCAATGCCATATTTGTGGTTGAAGCCTTTTGCTACAAGTCTAGTCTTGTATCGATCTAATGATCTATCTGACTTTGTTTTGATTTTGTAAATCCATTACAACCAGTTGTTGTTTTTCCAGGTGGAAGTGTAAAAAGTTCCCATGTTTGAGCCTTTTCCAAATCCTGTAATTATTCTAAGACAGCTTGCTGCCAAAGTGGATTAGGGCTAGCTTCTTTATAAGTTGATGGTTTATGGTGAGAGAATATGGCAGAATAACAATGATAATCAGAAAGATATTGAGGTGGCCTTCTTACTCGTGTAGATTGGCGAAGATGGTTGTCTTGATTACGAGGATCGTTAGACGAGTCAGTATCATTAGGATTGTCCACAGTTGGTGTAGTTGAGGGTATAGTAATTTTAGTATTGCCCTCACTAGATGGTGTGTTCTCAATGGTTGATTGATGATTTTTTATTGTATTTGTAGAAATGGACTCATGATTTTCTAATGTATCTATAGTGGGGAGTGAGGAAGTTCAATGATAGAGATTATCAGAAGTGTTAGTGAAAAATGGAAATGTCTCATGTGTGACCTGGAACTTGGAGATGGAAGAGAACATTTTATGTTCCCAAAATATGTCATGTTGGGAGATACGAAGACGTTTAGAGGTAGGATCCTAATATCTATACCCTTTACGCTCAATCCCATAGCCTAAGAAGTAGCAAAGACGAGAACGAGGCTCAAGTTTAGAGTGTTCATGAGGCTGGAATAGCATAAAGCAGGAACACCCAAAAACTTTTGGAAGATTACAATGAGGTGGGGTACCACACAATCTTTCTTATGGTGATTGATTGTGAATGGCAGGTATAGGATGTCGATTAATGGTATATACTATTGTAAGGGTTGCTTCAAAACTATACTGGGCAACTACTGGATATAAGAAGAGTTCTAACAGTATTTAGAATATGGTGATATTTTCGTTTAGCTCGTCCATTTTGTACAGATGTGCTAGGACATGAATACTGGGAAGTGTTCCTTGTTGGCATAGGAAATTAAGAAAATTGGCTTCTTTGTATTCCATAGCATTATCGGCACGAAATACTTTCATTATGCGGGAAAATTAAGTTCTAACCATGTGAGCAAAGTCATACTAGATTTGTGGTAATTTAGACCGGTTTTTCGTGAGATATATCCAAGTAAAGCGAGTATAATCATCAAGGAAAACTACAAAATATCTTGAACCACCCATAGTAGGTTGAGGAGAAGGATCCATACATCAGAGTGTATAAGATCAAAAGCTGTGCATATGAAGTAGAGTCATTTTTATTGAAAGGTACTGTAGGTTTTTTTCCTAGTTGACATGATAAGCAAGAAACTTCTCCTAATTAAACTGTTCCTAATTTACCTGATGAAACAAGAGACCAAAGTCGATGAAAAGACATATGACCTAGTCTAGAACACCAGAGTTCTAGGCAAGAAGTGGATAGGGCAAGTTCAATAGTGTTGACTGGTGGTTTTTGAAGATGAATGAGTTCGAACATCCGAATGATCTGCTTCATTTTTGGATCCTGCACATGACAATTAGAAGGAGAATAAATGACATTTAGATGAAGATCATATAATTGAACAATTAAGATAAGATTTATAGCAAGATTGGGGATGTGAAAGTAGCAGGAAGAGGTAATTTTGGGGTAGATACTTGTCTTATGTGACTGGCACACAACTGAGACCCATCAGCAGTAGTAATGGAAGATGTATATGGAGTGGATGTATGAGGTAAGAATATAGTAGAGTCAGAAGTCATGTGGTTATAGCACGTAGAATCAAAATACTAAGAGTTATATGAGGTGGCAGACAATGCATTAGTAGAGCCAGATAAAACCTGTCATTGGAGATCTGCAAGATCATTAGCACTAATAGAGGGGTTTGAGATTGATGGTGGTTCAATGGCAACAACAGTAGCTGTATGTTTTTTTGCCTATTGGGATTCTTATAGCAATCATCTGTATAATGATTTGGCCTTTCTTCTTAGAGTGTTTACAAACTCGCATTGGACAATTGAGCAAAGTGCGATTTATAGCATGACAATAGGTACATGCAATGGAGGATTTACTAGATTTAGAATATTGAGTTGCAAGAATAGCATGTGTGTTATGGGATTTAGTTCCAAGCCGCGTTTCTTTGAAAGAAGTTCGGTTATAGCATCATTAAGGGATGACAATGGCTTGCGATGAACTAGAGAGGCTCGAACAGATTCAAGAAGGTCATGAAGTGCCATAAGCAATGTCATAACTCGCTGCTGTTCTCGGTAGGTGATAAAACTATCAGCATCATTAGTGCATGTCCATACAGGTTCAGAGAGAGCCAATTGATCCTATATAGCATGCATTTTAGATAGAAAACCATCAATTAACTGGTCAGGTTGCTAAGTTTTGCTATGTAGCGTAGTTAAAAGTTGGTATTGATGAGCAAGATCTTTAGTGGTATATCTATCTTTGAGGAAATCCCACACCTTTTAGCCAGTGTTAAAATGGCCAAACTATTGATTGATAGATGTGATTGAGGTATTTTGAAACCATGTGATTATATCACCATTTTTCCTAATTCTTCCTCACTTTTTTTTTTCCTTTTGATTTGGCTTTTCGACATCACTAGTAATAATCCGCTACACCTTGCGAGCTTTAAGAAAACTTGTCATTGCTTGTGCTCAATGAATATAGTTAGATCCATTAAGAAAGACGGAGATTGGACGAGATATTTCAAATCGGTCCATAATAATATGGCATAGATGAAAATATGAAGCTTGATTGTAAAAAACAAAGACCAGATTTGAGATCAGAAGGTCAAAAAACCTCAGGAACTGGTCTAAACCAGACAAAAACTGGAACAAAAATAGGTAAACTGGTTTGTGGAAAAACGACTAATGGCGCGTGAAAGGGTGGAACATAATGGCAGCCTGACTTCTAGCTGCGCGTAAGGACGCATACGGAGTCGATGGTGATGGTTCTAAACTGTAGTTTCTCTTCTCGTGACAAAGAAGATGGTGGTACTAATAGTTTTATGATATGGATCCTAATGACAGACGTACAATCTTGGAAATTTGAAGTGATTGTTGAAGTTTGAGTTTTTTGGGTTTTCAGACGTGTGCTCTTCCGATCTATTTGGTTTAATATGATTGGGAATGTTTTGAAGATCATAACATCATTGACACCATGTTACGAAAATAAAAAAGGAGAAATAATAACTCTATTATTGAATTTATGATTTACACTATACAATGAAGGGCCCTTTATACAGGGTTGAGGTGAGACTTCCTATGGAAATATAATAACAAACTTGAGTAACAAGTTATTTTGAGAAATAAGGCATACACAAAATAATATTTGCTAATATTTATGTTAACAATTTTATATACTGAGCTCGGTCAATAATATTTTTGGCGCCTCATGATGATGGATCATATATGCTAGCAAATGGCGTCTATAAGCCTAGAAAGGGTGAGCGCTTTAACACAACACAGATGCCACTATCCATATTGAGGAGAGAAATGATCAAAATTCAAGTTGTTTTGGCAACTCTTGCTGAAAAATTGATTCATAATACCTGTATCTCACAAAGATAGTTAATTAACTATCCAATGTTGTAGTTAATTAACAATAGACAAAATTAAGGGGCATTTTGGCTTATCAAAAAGAGACCTCCCTATAGTGGACTTCAAGTATGAAGTATTTAGTATTTTCATCTGCATGTAAATAACTAAATGGTTAATATAATTTGATATACACCCCAAATTGCTTAAAAATGAAAATTCCTAATTTCTAGTTGTCATGTTAGTAAAAAACTGTAGACTGTTTGATTTTTCAATGAAATTGAAAAGAAAATATAACAACAAAATTGATACAATAGATTATGTTAGATAACCAAAATGTTCTTTAAATTTTGTCTCTTTAGGTTTTAAACTGTTATTTAACTCCAAAACTTGACGATAGGGACCTTTTGAGCAAGGAAAGGTTGTGTTGGGGGTGACCAATGCCAAAAATTGATAGGTAGTGACGCTTTGCACAATAGACGTCAAGGATAGGGATGTTTTGTCCAATTAGCCAAATCTTGTGCAACCTACTAAAAGAGGTTTATCAAAATACAATAGAGACTGACATGAAAGAATCATGGTGGGCTTACGGCAACACTCATTGAACTCCAACACAAGCCACACCATATGCTCTTGTATATGAAGTTGAAGTTCTACTCCCTTTGGAGTCTCAAATCCCGTCAATGAGACTCGTCATCCAAGAAGGGCTGATAACATATGAAATGGTCATCTTTATCTGTAAGAGTTGGAAGCACTGGATGAAAAGAGGCCTGAAATTCAAATGCAAATGGAGTGCTGTAAAGCAAGAATGGCCAAATCATTCAACAAGAAAGTGTGACCCAAGTCATTTCAAGTTTGAGATCTTGTGCTCTGCATAAGAAGACCAATCATCATCACAAGAAAAGTTGCTGGCAAATTCCAACCAAAATGGGATGGTTCCTATGTTTGACTCAAGCATTCACCAATAAAGCGTACAAGATCGTGGACAAGGATGGATTGCGGATCGGCCCTATCAATAGAAAATTTTTGAAACGCTTTACGCATAGAATTCTTCATTTGTTCCTCATAAAAAAATCTTGTACTGCTCCTGGCCTGCATAAGGATAAACTGTGAACAACTAAAAAAAAAAAAATCTTAAGCTCAAAAAAAAAAAAAATTCATATGAGACGAAAGAAAAGTCTTGCATTGAAATACGTTTGACTTGATCCCTTTCAAGGGTACATAGGCAGCTTGGATAAGAAAAAATTAATCCAACTTCAATCACGAAATTAAAAAAAAAAAACCCTTTGGTTTTTCACTAATTTTATTTTGTTGGTGGTCAAAGAAAAAAAACCGGGGAGGGGGGATACATGACTCACGATATGAAACAAAAATTCGTATGATTGAATTTTGAAGCAAAGTTCTTACATCGGCCTAAAAAAAAAGGAAAATAACATGTCAAGCATTATCAATCAGGTGCATAAAGCTATCTTCAAGGCACTCCTTTCCTGGTTGATGGTCTATACTACAGCAACATCTATTATTTGAATATGCTTCAATGAAAGTCTTACAGCTCCAAGTTCAGCTATCTTCTCACTAGGGTTTGCGGTTCATCATAGAGCACGTCAAATTCAGAAGTCAACTAGCAAATCTTCTCTTCCAAAAATGAGCATGTCGTGCGCTTTGCTTCCAATTGCACATCTAAGGTCATTAATTACTTATCCTTATCTTGTAAAGTAGGATACTCCATGGTCTCGCTCTTATGGAGAAGATAAGTGTCAGCTCTTCTCAAGAATGCATCCATCTAATTCATCAAAAGTGCTGGATCCCTATGAAAGGAATCAATAATTAAATTTCTGAACTCCAACAAAAACTCCAGCAAAGTTCCGAGGTTGGTAAAACCATATTTGAGTGCTTTTTTTTAACATCTTTTGAAGACAGCTATGGAAGGCCCCCTTCAAAACATCCTGAAAAAATGGAGATCCCTGAGTCATCTTTAAGAGAGGTCCAAAAATAACTGAGTAGGTTGGGACCAAATTATATACATCTACAGTGGAAGAAGAGACAACATTCAAAGTCTTCAAATGCACGTTGTCTAAGGCTATTTGAGCAGTTTCAGGGATCGATGTTAACTTTTGAAAGTCTAAAGGTTACTTCAAATTCCCAATCAATTAAATTATTCTAGTAGGATGCTACAATTCCTCTACCAACACTGCTTGGACATTTGCTAGGAAAGTCTTTGGAGAAAACAAGTTTTTCAATACCTTTAAGAGCATGAAACCTCTTATTAGTCTGATGAGGCAAAAAGGAGATTCTTAATTCATTCAAGATTGAGCTCCAAAAAATAAAAATAAATAAAAATAAATAAATAAATTAATAAATTTGCACAACTGTTTTCATTCAAAATGGATGAACATTTAAAATCATCAAAGTGGAGTTGACTGAAGTTTCTTTACTAGCTTTGAGAACGCAGTGCACCTGAAATTCATCATTGAAAATTTCTTCATCAACAAAATCATTCAGAACAATTGTGAAGTGTTGAAAGAATGATGAAGTAAAGAAAATTGAGGATCTTGACTGCTTGAATTGTCATGCATCTGAACCTACATGATGTAAGCAATCCTGAGTGATGGTGCAAAGGTATGTGTCGTTGCCTTGTGGACGCAAATTCTAAATTCAATGCGCTTAAGCACCTCCTAAGCAAAGGTAACATCCGTGCATGTCTAAATTAGTCTTACCATTAAGATCTTTATTTAATCATTCAACTGAAATTAACAAAACAAATCAAATCAAATCAAAACATGCATGAAACATTAAAAAAAAATGAAACACAAACAAGAAGGAAAGAAGTCGAATCGAAAACAAAATCCGCCATTGCAGAAAAAAATTGGAATCCGTTTTCAGTAATCAAAATCAAATTGGAAATGTTTAAATAAAAAGAAAAGAAAAATTAAATAAACAAAAAAAACCAAAAAAAAAAAAAACCCGAAACGAAAAGGATGGGAAACCCAAAAAAAATTAAAAATTAAAAATCACAAAAAATGGAGAGTACACGTGAAATCAAGAGGGGAAAAAACAAAATGGGTCCCAAATCTTAAAAATTCCAAGTCTTAAAAAAATGATAGAGAATTTTTACACTCGAAAATTTTCCAAAGTCAAAACTTAAATCTTCCACGCCCACGCCCCGTGCACTGGACAAAATTTTAATTTTTGCCCTTAACACGAGACATGTTGAATAAAAGTAAAGACTTCAAATCCTTAACGAAAGGTTATTAGTCATGAACCTCAGTCCTTAACAGCAGATGTGTTGGACATAAATAATTCCTTAACATAAGATGTGTTCGACGTCAAATGGTTCTTAGCCTTTAACATCAGAAATGTACGGAATTTGAAAAATTTAAAGATCTTGTCCTTAACATAATACGTGCCTCGCATGAAAACGCTCTCTAGCATAAGATGTATTGGATGCTAAACCAACTCTTATTCGTGACGTAAGATGTATTAGATCTAAGGTTTTTACCTTGACCTTTAACATAATACGTTGCAAAGCGTTAATTCCAGATCTTTATGTGCATGAAATTAAAATCAATAAATATTAAAAAAAAAGGGAATGAAATTTGGTCGGGTTGTTGATCGTTCAAGAAATCGTCATCTTCTCAAAACAAATTGAATTCAACGTCTAAAAGATTCCCCACATTTACAACCCTTCGCATGCATGCTACACCTACCACAAAGTTGTGGTTCAAGCATCGATTCTAAGCAATCAATGAATGAAGTATCGTAGTAAGAAATGAATATAAGAACTCCAATTCAGATGGGATAGAAAGAAATTAAATCGTGGGGAAAGACACTAAAACCATTTCCTAAAACCATGGGACTCCGTGCAACTCAGAATCCCAGGCAATTCACCAAGAATCTCCACCTATCCTCGAGGCTTCTTGGCTACAATTAAAAGACAGTTCCGGGATTGATTTGTATATTAACCGTCGTCGGACAATTTGCGTTTAAATAATAAGCCCGAGCCCGAGGTAAAGGTAGCGATGCCAAAATGGGCGGGGCTGGGTCGGATCGGCCCACTTCCCTCGCGGCTCGACACAGCCCGCAATGCTAAAAAGCCCACACATACGGGCTTTCCTGTCTGGGCTAGACCAGCCCAGATTTTTTGGCCTATGGCCCAGCCCACCCGCATAGCCCATGTGGGACACGGGTTGACCTGGCCCATGCGGGCCTCTTTTTCTTTCTTTTTGTTTTTTTTATCTTTTATTTTTTGCCACATTTTACATTTAAATTTTATAATAAATATATTACAAGTGAAATACTTCTATGGGAAATTTGTCACATTTTTTTAGAGATATCACTAGTCTTTTAAATTTTTAAATTCTAATTAAAAGGTAAACATATAACAAGAAAAAATTAAAATTTTTAATAATAAACTTCAAATATTTTATTGAATAAAAAACCTTGAAATTCAAATATTGTTTACACAAATTTATATTGCCGACAATTAAGCAGTTTTAACACTTAAACTTTTAAAATTTATAACATAACAACACAAACAACTATTTAATTTGCATAACTATAGTTATAGTATATCCCATCTAGGTTGGCACATACTAAACTATCTATCATTTGCAAATTTATAGTTCAATTTTCAACATTCAATTTCAAATAGGAAGCTAATTTGTTTGCTTGTTTCGGAATTGACATAACATTACAATACAAGGAAAAAAAAGGGACCAGTTTTGTCAAAAAGTGGCCCTTTTGTCAAAAAGTGGCAGGCAAGACAAAAGAGATGCAGGCGCCTGCTGCTTGCTGCTACAAGCAGATTTAATTACCAGCAAAAAAGATTTTTTTTAATTTTTTTCACGGGCCGGTGGTTAAACTGCTGGCCCGGCATCTATGAACCGGCCTACTCAGCCTGAGACTCAAACGGGCTAGTTACGGGCCAGCCTGTGGTTTAGGAGTTTTCCAAGCGGACCGCTCCCACCTTTACACCTTTAGGTAAAAGTTTCTTGCATTGGACAAATATGGTAAGTCTTGCCACAAAAGCTGTCAAAAGAAGGAAAAAAAGGGTCCTGGAGTAGAAGAAAAAATTATATGAGAGAAAAAAGAGACCAAAAAAAAAAAAAAGCACTAAATTGTCTTATTTGGTATTAAGTTTCTTGTCTTTTAAATTGTCTTTACTCATGATTACTGGGCTTGACTTCTAAAATTCATTTCTTGTCATAAAATGTCCCGTCTAAACAAAAATATTTTCAAATTAAATTTTTTAAAATTCAAAATTCAAGATCTATCAATTTATTTATTTTGATAATAAATCGATAAATTTTGAGGGAGGTTTGTAGACATCGAAAATGTTCATGGGTTTATTTTATAAATTTGGCCGATATCAAATGAATTGGCCCACTTAAACACTTTAAACCTCAAACTCTTTTAAACTCATAAAAAAAAGCCACGTGGCCCCCTGCTTCAACTGTTTGATCATTAATCAGATGATTCACAAGTGGGTTTTTCACTATTTTGTAAATCTCTCAAAATTAAATTGTTCTACAATATAGAATTATCTAATAGATTGAGAAAAAGTGAATAAAAATAAAAAATAATAATAAGACTTCCATCTCACAAAGTGTCCTATTTTCCCTTTTCATTTGTCCTAAAATAGAGTTTACTTTCTTATTAGAAAAGTAGATGGAATTTTACTTTTCTTTTATACCCTTATTCATGTGCATTGTAATCCATAAAATAGTATGCATTGTAATGAATAAAATAGCATTATTTATGATGGAATATTAAACAAATGAAAGGGTATATTAGGCAAATGATATTAAATTTTATATTTCTAACAATATTAATTGCATTTTTCTTAATATTTATAAAAATAGAAATTGAACTGGGAACGACCAATGCCAAAAATTGATAGGTAGGGATATTTTGCACAATACATATCAAAGGTAGGGATATTTAGTGCCAATTAACCCACAAGATTTTGTTGAAAGCTTTTGCTAACCTAAATTGTTTATATGAATTGATCAGTTCAATAAATTGGAAACCAGTCGAAAAAAGGGTCCAATTCTACCTAAAAATTGTCATCTAAAAAATGGATTGGAAAGTTAGAAAAACCCAATTAGCCCGGTTAAAACCTGTAAAAATTGGGAAACTGTCAAAAAACAATTTTTCAATTATTATTTAATTAAAACAAGTTCAACACCAATTCAATCCGATTTAACCTTTTAAGCCAAGACCAGTAACCTTCTTTGATTTGATAGTCAGTATGGTTTTCTAAATATTGACGAGAAAAACATATGCAAATTAATATTTATATTAAAAATGTGCAAATTAATATTTGTAGGAAAAAGTTATGATTAGCTTTATTTAAAAATTATTCGTAATACTTACTTATAAATCAAAAAGTCTATTTTTAAAGTCTATAAAATGACATAAAAAAACACTAAGAGTTCTTTTATAAAACCCTTTTATTAATAGAGTTTTAAAGAATACCTTTTCTACTAAAAATAATTATAAAAATACCATTTTCTATTGTAAAACTACCCTTTTACCAGTTTTTATTAAATTCAATTATTATTAATATATTAAATTTAGTATAAACTAGTTATTTCACCCGTGCATTGCACGAGATGATAAAACCTGATAATATAAGCAATTCAAGAAGATAAAAAATGATTATATAAAAAAGATTTAAAACTATAATATTTGATTGTTTATGTGTGTATAAAGAAAAACAATTTAGGCGCTACCGGTAATACAATATCTTTCATTAATGAAATTAAAAAATATTCTACTTAAAAAAACCTAAGAAAAACATTGAAGAAAATTTTTAGAGTTTGCATTAGGCTGCAATGTATAATGCAAGGGAAAATATGTTATATTCGGTAATTATAGCTAGAATAAATGATAAACGATAATACAAGTATTACAACATTTATAGTAGAATTTATTGTTTGGGCATCTTTAACACATATCATAATTTTCATATATTTTCAATTTATAACCCTCAAAATATCTATATAAAATTGTCTATGAGCGAACATCAATTTTTTTGCAAACTACACAAGTGATTTATTGTCTTGTTTGTTTGTTTTTTTTTTTAACTTTTGTAATATGTATTAATGATTCTAATTTTTCATAACATACACTTTCTACATACTAAATATTTTAATATATTAATATAATTTAATCAGTGTTTAAGTAACTGACCAAGTGAATTGGAAAAATTAGGAATTGGCTAATAGAGGAACCAATCTGGAAAACAATATGACAGTGTGAGATAAAGACAGATACGGTTCACCGATTCACAATAAACTTTTTTTTTCAATAATGGTCCATTAAAATTTTGAACTTTTTGGAAAATCAAGGCCCTATTATGCATAACTCTTTTCCAAGTAATATAGTCAGGATCCTCAATTTTTTTTGCTAAATAACCAATTTGGGATTCCCTTTCTATTCCAAAACTCACATTTCCAATAGACCTTGAACTATAATATTTGATCCTTTACGTGTGTATAAAGAAAAATAATATATGTGCTACTCGTAATACGGTATCTTTCATTAATGAAGATAAAATATGATATAGAAAAATCTAAGGAGAACGTTGAAGAAAATTTGCAAATACTAGAACCAATACGAAAAAAATTCGACGGTGTGAGATAAAGACGGATACAATTCACTGATTCACAATAAACTTTTTTCAACAATGATCTATTAAAATTTTAAACTTTTTGGAAGCTCAAGGCCCATAAGCTAAGACCCTATTATGCACAACTCTTTTCTAAGTAGTTTAATACAAGCATACATCCTCAATTTGTTTTACTAAATAATCAATGTGGGATTCCCAATGCCCAAAGTCACATTTCTAATAGTCCTTAAATCATAATATTTGATCTACATGTCTGTAAATAAAAACAATATAGGTACTATCCATAATATGATATCTTTCATTGAAAAAGATAAAATGTGATCTATTAAAAAAAAAGAAAATATTGAAGAAAATTTGCGAATGCTAGAACCAATCTAGAAAACAATTCGACGATGTGAGATAAAGAAGAATATAATTAACTGGTTCACAATAAACTTGTTTTCAATAATGACCTATTAAAATTTTAAACTTTTTGGACGCTCAAGGCCCCTAAGTTAAGGCTATATTATGTATAACCCTTCTTTCAGTAGTTTAATATAGACATACATCCTCAATTCTTTTCACTAAATAACTAATGTGGGATTTCCTTTCATTCCCAAAGACAAATTTTCAATAGCTCTTAAAAAAGAAATAAAATTTCAATTTTTAAATGATGGAGATCAAAAAATTATAAAATCAGATGTTCTTTTTCCACATTATTTTAGGAAAAAATTAATTTATTTCAATTATTTAATTAAAATCGGTTTGATTGCCTTGAACCGTTACACTTCCGGATTCAATGTCTAGTTTTCTGAATATTTACGAATACTGGAATCAATCCGAAAAACAATCCAACGACTGAGATAAAGACAGATACAGTTCACAATAAAATTTTCTCAATAATGATCCATTAAAATTTTATATTTTTTTAGAAGCTTAAGGCCCATAAGACAAGGTCCTATTCTCCAAGTAGCTTAATATATGTATATATTCTCAATTCATTACACTAAATAACCAATGTGTGATTTCCTTTCTATGCCCAAAGTCACATTTTCAATGGATCTTAAAACAAGAATAAAACTTTAACTTTTTTTTTAAACGGTAAAGATAAAAAAATTATAAAATCAAATATTCTTTTTTCACATTATTTTAGGTAAAAATTAATTTATTTCAATTATTTAATTTAAATCAGTCTGATAACATTGAACCATTAGTTATTCCGGTCTGGTTTTCTGAACATTTGCGAATACTGGAATCAATCCGGAAATAATCTGACTGTGTGAGATAAAGATGGATACAGTTCACAGTAAACTTTTTCTCAATAATGAAGATCGGAAGAGCACACGCTTTTAAAATTTTTGGAAGCTTAAAGCTCATAAACTAAGATCCTATTATACATAACCTTTCTCCAAGTAGCTTAATATATGCATACGTCTTCAATTTTTTTCACTAAATAACCAATGTGTGATTCCCTTTCTATTCCCAAAGCCACATTTTTAGCTCTTCTCTAAAAAACAGAATAAAATTTCAATATTTTTTTAAACGACAAAGATAAAAAATTATAAAATTGAATGTAGTAAAAATTAATTTAAGTTCAATTATTTAATTAAAATCGGTCCAATGACATTGAACTGTTATCTTTTCCAGTCTGATTTTCTAAACATTTGTAAATACTGGAATCAACCCAAAAAATAATCTGGCGGTGTGCGATAAAGATGGATACAGTTCATAATAAACTTTTTCTCAATAATGATCAATTAAAGTTTTGAACTTTTTAAAAGCTTAAAGCCCAAAAGCTAAGGCCTTATTGTGTATAATCCTTCTACAAATAGCTTAATATAGGCATATATCCTCAATTCTTTTAACTAAATAACCAACTTGAGATAGTCAGTTGCACTTAAAGGAATAAAATTTCAACATTTTTTAAATGGTAAATAATAAAAAATTATAAAATTAAATTTTCTTTTTCCACATTATTTCAGGTAAAAATTAATTTATTTTAATTATTTAATTAAAATCGGTCATGTAACCATGAATTGTTAGTTTTTCTAGTCTGATTATCTGAATATTTGCGAATACTGGAATCAATTCATAAAATAATCTAATGGTGTGAGATAAAGACAGATAGGGTTCACAGTAAATTTTTCAAGAATGAAGATCGGAAGAGCACACTTTTTGGAAACTCAAGGCCCATAATTAAGGCCCTATTATGAACTCTTTTTCAAGTTGCTTAATATAGGTGGACATCTTCAATTTTTTCACTAAATAACTAATATGAGATTCTCTTTCTATACCCAAAGTCATATTTTCTATGGTTCTTAAAAAGTGAATAAAATTTTAACATTATTTTAGGTAAAGATTAATTTTCTTTTAACATTTTCTGATTCAATGACAAGTCCGATTTTCTGAACATTGGAGAATATTGGAACTAATCCAGAAGTTATCTGACGGTGTGAGATAAATTGAAACAAAAAATTAAAAAATCAGTCAAAAAATAAAGTTACTCAAAATAAGGAGTGGAAAGTTTAAATATAGAGTGAGAGATATTTGAGAAAGTTCTTAGATAGAATAAGTTCTATTAGAGGAAAGAAGGAAAATATGGATAAAGAAAGAGAGATATTTTTAGATAAAATGGAATCTGTTTTGGTGATTAGAATTAAAAATTGAAAAATATAGTGATAATATAAAAATGGGAAATGAAAAAAAAAGAAAGAAAAGATAAAAAGGGAATCTATAAATTGGTAACAAATTAAAAACATAAATAAAAATTAAAAAGTAAAATAGAAATAAATGACCAAGATTAGTAGATTAAACCACTGGGCAAGATGAGATATCCTGATTTAGCAAGTGTTTTTAGGCAGGAAAAAATAAAATGGAAACTATCCTGCTATTAAGTATATAATAATATATAGATGACCATGAATAATAGTTTAAACCAATGGTCAAGATGAGATATCCCATTCAGCAAGTGTTTTTGGGTGGGAAAAAGTGAAATGGAAACTATTATACTATTAAGTATATATAGATATAGATTGTCAATCAAAAGGAGTACAACCATCATTTGATAACAATAGCGCCACCAACCTACGACAAAGCCACTATGTAGTAACATATCCATGTAACAAGAAAACACATAAATAAAATTAATAATCACCGGCACAACTTAGTACAAGTCCCCAGAAAACCCAAAAAAAAAAACTGAAAAATCTATGTTAACAACTTGCCATCAAGAAAAATATATGGTAACAATCTAGATGCTAACACCAAACTCAACCCTAAAACACATGGTAACAAATCTCGTCACAAAACTCACCGGTAACAAATTCTACTACTA
Source organism: Nyctanthes arbor-tristis (assembly GCA_963692815.1). Classification (NCBI taxonomy): domain Eukaryota; kingdom Viridiplantae; phylum Streptophyta; class Magnoliopsida; order Lamiales; family Oleaceae; genus Nyctanthes; species Nyctanthes arbor-tristis. The sequence goes on along the minus strand of CAVNYN010240169.1, from coordinate 2,466 downwards.
AACAGTGGTGCACCACTTGTTAACAAATCCACATGGAATCATAGCAACAAAGGCACGGTAACAAAGGATAATAAATATCAATTCATCGCCTGATCGCCATCCTCCACTGGCCGGCTATGGTAACAAATGGTAACACCGTCCTTCCACTCATCCCGCCACTACCATCACTCCACTATCCCACCTCCACAAAAACATACCTTCATAAACTACAGCCAATTCACCGATTAGAGTAAACAATTTTGAAAATGGGTAACGATAACAAAAATGGGAAAAAGGTTATGGTAAACAAAAAATGGGATCCAATAATCTCCATCAATTTGATCAAATTTTGTTTTTATTTTTACAATTGTACTACCCTGACTTTTTCTTCTTTTGTTTCTTATACCTTCTATAGATTTGAATGATTCATCCTTGATGAGAAGTTGAGAATGGTGATGGTAGAGACTAGTAGAGTGGTGAATGGCGGTTGCAGAGATGATGGGGGCTGGCTGCAGAAATGATGGTATCGAATGGTGGTGCATCGAGATCTCGATTGGTGATGGCGGCATTGACCGGTGGTGGCGGTGGCGTCAAGTTTCGAGTGGTCACGCCAGCATCGAATGGTGGCATCGAGCATAAGTGAGGGCAGCGGATGTGGGGTTTCTTCGTTGTTGGAGAGATATATTATATACATATATATATGATCAATTAATTTTAAATTTTAAATAAAAATAATTTCTAATAATAATTATAATAAGAGAAAAGAAAATCAGTATAGGTAAATTTGCAACTAAAGATGGTAGATTTACAATTAGTTTCAAAACACAGGGTATAATTGAAACACTTATCATAAAAAAATGCTCTAATCATCTCAAAAACAAATCCGGCAAATAATTTTACCTCCAAAATTATTTTCTTAATTATTTTTCCCTCTCTTGTAGCCCTAAATGCACTTAGATTTCCCCCGCGTTCAGTCCATCTCCTTCCACGCTGCGGCTTCTTCACTACAGTTCATTGCATCTGCAAGTGACATCCCCTCTTCTCTAATTTGTCTATGTGATTTCTTCTCCAATGCTAGTGAGTCTTTTTTTTTTCATTCTTCTCTGGGTAATTTAATTTCTTGTTCTGTTTCTTATTTTAATTTTTTTCTCAACTTCAGTTGTTTGTTAAGAGTTCTACCTATTTTCTTCAAGTAATTTTTTCCTCAGGTCTCAAATTCTTCAGATTGTGTTTTCTTTTTCAATTTTATCTTAGCCGTCTAGTATGAAATATTTTCTGTTCTTTCTTTTTTTAATTGAATATATGGAAAATTTTCAAGTTACCCATTGAAATATATATGTTAGTTATCTTAGTTTGTAGGGCTCAATGAATTATACTAAGGGAATTACAATTCTAATTGTAAATAATGACACCAGAATGGCAATTACACAGCAAGGAGACTAAGGGATCCAACTCCCAGTGCTCCAGATAGTATCATGTATCATTAACGGACCCAAGACCTACCTATAAGGTCTGTAGAGTCAAAGAAGTATGTATGCTTTTGTTCCCTGCAACCATTTGTGCTTGTGTACGGAGTGTGATAGTATGCTTAGTTTTTGTTCCCTATGTCGGTCTTCTAAGGTCACGAGTGTAACGGCCCGAGCTCTGAATACCCAGAATGCTAGTTAAAACTTTTCAAAACATTTGGTGCTACAATAGAGTGTTCCAAAAACTGAGGGATTACGATGGATGAAACTGGAACTTTGGGGACTGAATTGGAGTATTTTGAAAATCAAGGGATTAAAATTGACTGGACCTAAAGATTTTTGACCAACTTAGATTCTTTTAAAAATCGAGGGACCGAACTCTACTGAAATGAAAGATTTAAGACATATTAAAACATCAAACAAACTCTAGGGCTAACACGACACCGATCAAAACATGGGGACCTGGGATGCAAAAATTGGACTCAATTTATCTCAGAAGTCCCAATCCCTAACCCAGAATTCGATAATCAGAGAGAGGGAGGGATGTCTGGGTTCGGTCGAGGGACAGGGGGTCGAGGTGGCTAGGGTTCAACGGCTGGTGGAGGTTCGAGCGATGAAGAGGAGGGTCACTGGTTGGGTTCTTGGAGTGGCTCGGGTGTGGTGAGCGGTTGGGTGTTGGGTGCGAGGAAGCCGACTGGTCGACGGGTTTGTGGCGCGCAGTAGCGGTCAGGGTTCGAGAGGTTTGGGACTTAGGCGCTAGGGTATGGGACGCGATTTGGTGGTGGGTTGAGCGACAAGAGGCAGTCGCGGCCGAGGGAGTATGGCTCGTATCGTGTTTCGAAGGGGTTCGTATCGGCTTGAGGGAGCAGAGACTTAAACAGAGGGTGGAGGTGATGGCTCACGAGGGGCTGTGGTGCGAGGAGGAGAGATCGGTCGGCAGGTTGGGGGGAACAATGGCTGCGGTACTGCTTGGAGGAAAGGCAGCAGTGGCTGCCGATTTTTTTTTTTTTTGTGTGTGTTG
>CAVNYN010240165.1:0-29950 GCA_963692815.1 Nyctanthes arbor-tristis | reverse complement strand
TACAAATACAGTTCAAAATATCGAGACGCTTTCGCTGCGCACTCTGATGATTAAAGTCATCACAACGGCCACCCACAACAAAACCTCGGCCACACACACCGAAGTCTCGATCACATATATGTATTTTCTCCATCTTTGGGACGATCCAGCCACAGAGCTGTTAAATTCAATACCTACAAAATTATAGAAGATTGGGAGGTAAGTACAAAAGTACCCAGTGAATAACAGCATGTGTTGGCCCACGCAAAACAATACAAAAAGAGGGGTCGCTTTATGCACAAAGAAGGTCATTCACAAAGACACAGAGATTCGATGATACAAAGTTCGGACACATCACTAGTTTAGCTTCTACCTATAAGCCATACAATTCAATAACAGATCAGAATGGTCGAGACCATATAACAGGGCCATAATACCATAAAACAATTCAGATAGCAGAGCAAACGGGTATATGGCGTCACTAGCGATGGTCAAGAGTAAAGAACAATTATTTATCCAAGGACAAGTGTGCACACTTAAGTATCGAATGCCAAATCAATACAATAGAAGTATAGGAAACAATTACAATCAACTATTGAACAAAGAGAATTATGAGAGATATGAGATTCGAAGGGGAGAGCCAAGGCATGCGTTACTCACATCAAATATTCCTTGAATAATTCAAAGTGGAAAACGCCTTTAAAGCCTTAAAATTCTTCAATTAAAGCTATTCATTAGGTTATAATCTTTTTATATATGATAAGGACCCTTTTTCTAGAGACAAATATGTATTTTAGTAAGTTTTTGGGGTTATTCTTCATCCCACCATAGCGGTGGACGAATTTGGAAGCTTTTTGGGAGAGAAAGGGAATTGTTGGTTGCTTTGGAGAGTTTGAGGACCAATGGGCCTATATATAATAGTTGGAATTGAGTTAGTTTTAATAAAATTTGAATTCCGCCAATGACATTGCGACACATGGCATAACCTGACGCCGTACACCTTGTGAGGCTGTGTGGCTCAATGTGGATTATTCATTTATTGCTCGAGAAATCCTTGTACTTTGTGTCGCCTTGTAATTAAGTCCCCGTACTTTCATTTATGTCAATCAAGGACTACCATCCTTAATTGACCGCAAATCTTGAAGTCTTCCAACGTGATTCAAGCGATAGATTCCAAATTAATGACCATATAGCACAATTGAGGGTTAAATTTTCGGGGACGTTACATTGGAACTGGCAGCGATTCAACTGAGGATGGCAATTGAGGAAAAAAAAGAAGATGAATAAATGTTTATTCGTTAATGCTTTTGTTTATTTTTACAGACATCGGTGCTATTTCAAAGTTGAATATTTTGATAATAATTTGAGTATTTGTTAATTTTTTGATAATGGTTAGTTACATTGGAAATTATTTGTGTAATATTATTAAGTTATTTAAAAAAAAATTCTACACTTCTTTATTTAAATATTCTAATTTCTGCATTTATAAAATAAGTGTTTAAAGAACTTCTAGCATCTCATGTAACGCCCCAAATTCTAAGCACCTGGGATGTTAACAATATTTTCTTTCTTTTTAAAAATAAATATATTGAGCGCCTGTAAAAATATGCGGAAAGTAAACTTTTATAATCTTGGAAATAATATCACGAAAAACTTATCAATGTCAAGAAATACGGAATTTGAAATATCCATAAACAAGTAAATAGTGTTTAAATCATTTCGAAATAATTCTAAATTAACTCAATGCCACCACTGCTTAGCGCATCTCCTCTGACTCTGAACCTGCATAATGTTTTAATTTGAAAGAGTGAGTATTTCATAGAAATACTCAGTAGTCTTAGTGCAAATTAATTAATTTATACTACAAATATACATATAAACATGCAACTATATGAATATCTCAAAAAGGTTCTTTATTCGAAAACAAGCATCGTATGGTAAATGCAGGTTTTCGACTCTCGTCTCATGCTATAAAGCATATAAATACTAGCGTGTAGTAATCAAGTATTGCATACATATCATAAATATTCTCGACTCGCCTCGTCTTAAGAATAAAGCAAATAAGCTCATGCATATAATAAACACATAAATCACATATTCACATGCATATTTATAGCACAGATAAATTAATATTGCGCATATTTTGGAAATAACTCTTTCTAGAAAAATGAGACTACCTTAAACTTGTGAGCTGGACAATCTTTGTAAGAAACTTATTAGTTTATGGATCCTCACGCCTAGTCTAGTCAAAAAGAAAATAAATTATCTTAGTTCTTAAGTAATAATTCTTTATGAAGAAGAAATATAAACTTTAGGGACCAAAATTGAACTCTGACATAACTTAGGACTAGGACTGGGACTAAAAAGGGTGGATGACAAACTTTAAGGCTAAATTCGTGAAAACAGAAAGTTATAAACCCAATTAACTAAACTGAAAACCTTTGGATTGAGATCGGCAAATCTGGAACTCAGGGGACTGACTTTTGAAATTGCTGAAAACCTAGGGATCTTGAGTGCAAAATTAGTTTAATAAAAATAGCCCAAATTGACTCTAAGTTAAGAAGAATGAAAGAAAAATCAGGTATGAGATTTTCAAACAATAAAACAAGGTGTGCGACAGAGACTCAACGAAATCGATACCGACAAGAGGGATTTCGGCTAATGGGTTAACGAGGGTAGTTGGTCTGGTTCAGTCGAGGGCTCACGTGGAAGAAAAAGGAACCTGATTGGACGAGGGATTGTGGGGCCGAGGCGGATTGGGCGGCAGTGGAGCTTGGACCATGGAAGGGGGTTGCAATTTTCAGCCAGCACTGAGTTCTCCAACTGGGAATCGGCCGTGCGAGCCCACGGTTTTCTTTTGTTGTTTTATCTTTCTTTTTCTCTTTTTTTTTTTTCGATGGGATCTAATTTTAGGGTTCATAGGGCATGGGTAGCTTTGGTTGAGGGACGGAGGTGGACTGGTGGTGCGAAAAGGTTCCAGCGCAGCTCCAAAGAGCCCGACTGGGTGAGGCAGCGGTGTGGTGATGATGGCGCCGTGTGTATATGTATCTATCAGTGTGTATGGATGTATACCTATCTATATAATTGCTATCTTTGCAACTGGGTTTTTAGGTGTATATCTGCGTGTGTGTTTGTGAATAAGGGAGCATAAACAAAGAGAAAAATGCAGGTGCTTGAACACACCGACTCTGCTGAATTTACTGTGGGATATGCGTAGGATTTGTGAAATTGATAGGTAGAGTTTATAGAGATTGGACTCAAGAATTCCCTAGATTGGTTGGGAGATAGAGTTCTAGTGTATGCGAATTTCATAGTAGTTGAAGTTGACATGGGATAGGTGTTGAGATTGTATATGAGCAAGGAATTGGATTTGATTTATCTTGAAGAAACGTGTATTCTGAAATTGTGTGCAGTTGAATTGGAAGAGCAACAAAATTCGATTTTATTTAAAAAGGCTATAGTAGAATTATATCTATAAATTATTATTTAAAATAGATTTTTAGTTAAAATAACAGAATGATTTTAATGTGTATATATATAAATCATTAATTAAAATAATATAATGATTTTGGATTTAATGTATAATCAAAATATTTTTGTGACTAGACGAGCTCTAATATGGTTCTTTAAAATAGGTGAGATTATAGCGACACGTTTTTATTTAATAAAATTTTATTCTTAAAATTTTCCGGTTGCTAAACCTTATCCCCTTTAAATAAATTTCATCCTCAAAATTTGACTTACTTCATCTATGAGGTCAGGGTATTTGTCTCGAATTTCTTCCTCTTTTTCCCAAATGACCTCATCACTTCATTGTCTACTCCACTAGACTTTGACTAATGGCAACTCTCGGTTTCTCAAGATATGGACTTTTCTTTCTAATATGCATGTTGGGGTCTCCTCATAGGACAAATCTTTCTGAATCTCAATATTCTGATAATTCATTAAGTGAATCGGGTCAAATATGTATTTCTTTAATAAAGAAATATGGAAGACGTGTCATGTACTGCCGAAAGTTCTGTGGCAATGCCAATCTATATGCTACATTTTCCACATTTTCCAATATCTCGAAGGGTCAATAAAATGCAGTCTTAGCTTTCCTTTCTTGCCACATTAAGGAATACCTTACCCGTAATCTAGAACTTTACGTTCTTTCTTTTTGCATCGACATAACTCTTCTTCCTATCTTGATCTGTTTTAATCCTAGACCGAATCTTCTCCATCTGTGCAACAGTTTTCCTTACCAGATCTGGCCCCAATTATAATTTCCTTTCGCCGACCTCGTCCCAAAAGATCAGTGAATGGCATCTCCTGCCATATAATGCTTTGTATGGGGCAATGCCAATAGAGGCATGATAACTATCATTATAAGAAAACTCTGCTAAGGGTAAAGAGTTATCCCATTTATCATCCAAATCCAATACGCAAGCTCTTAGCACGTCTTCCAATGTTTGAATTGTGCGCTCAGACTGTCCATCTGTTTGGGGATGATACGCGGTACTAAAGTTCAATTGAGTCCCCATGGCAGTCTAGAGGCTTTTCCAAAACCGTGAGGTAAACTTTGGATCTCGATCAGATATAATGGAAGCCAGTATTTTGTGTAGTCGAACAATCTCTTTGACATATAACTATGCCAATTGATCTACACTAGAGGTCATTCAAACTGGCACGAAATGAGCTGATTTAGTGAGTCGGTCTATGATAACCCTGATAACATCGTGACCCTTGACGGATCTTGGAAGTCCTACTACAAAATCCAACGTGAGATTTTCAAACAATAAAACAAGGCGTGCGACAGAGACTCGACGAAATCGATGCTGGCGAGAGGGATTCAAGCTAAAGCATGAACAAGGGTGGTTGGGTTGGTTTGGTTGAGGGCTTGCCTGGAAGAGGGAGGAACACGACTTGACGAAGGGTTATGGACTCGAGGCGGGTCAGACCGCAGTGGTGCTTCGACCACAAAAGGAGGTTGTGATTTCAGGCTTGCACTAAGTTCTTCGGCCAGGAATCTGCCAGGCGAACCCACAGTTTTCGTTTTCTTTTTCTCGTTTTTTTTTTTTTTTCAATGGGATATGATTTTAGGGTTCAAGGGGTGTGGCTAGCCTTGGCTCAGGGATGGAGGTTGACTGGTGGTGTGAATAGGTTCGGAAGAGCGGCTCCAGAGAGCCCGATTGGGTGAGCCAGCGGTGCGGTGGTGATGGCACTATGTATGTGTATCTAGTCAGACGTGTGCTCTTCCGATCTGTCTATGTAATTGCTATCTTTGCAACTGGGTTTTTGGGTGTATATCTGCATTTGTGTCTGTGAACAAGGGAGCATAAACAAAGAGAAAAACACAGGTGCTTGAACATACCGACTCTGCTGAATTTACTGTGGGATATGTATAGGATTTGTGAAATTGACAAGTAGAGTTTATAGAGATTGGACTCAAGAATTCCCTAGATTGGCTGGAAGATAGAGTTCTAGTGTATGTGAATTTCATAGTAGTTGAAGTTGACGTGGGATGGGTTTTGAGATTGTATATGAGCAAGGAATTGGATTTGATTTATCTTGTAGAAACGTGTTTTCTGAAATCGTGTGCAAGAATTTTAAGAGTAACAGAATTTGATATTTTTTTTAAAAAGGCTCTAGTAGAAAAATATCTATAAATTATTATTTAAAATAGATTTTTAGTTAAAATAATAGAATTATTTTAATGTGTATAATATATATATAAATAATTAATTAAAATAATATAATGATTTTGGATTTAATGTATAATCAAAATATTTTTGTGACTAGACGAGCTCTAAGATCGTTCTTTAAAATAGGTGAGATTATAGCAACACGTTTTTATTTAATAAAATTTTATTCTTAAAATTTTCTGGTTGCTACGTTTCGGGTGCTAGAACTCGGGGCGTTACAATTTTGAAAAGAAAATTGGCCACTTTAAATTAATTGCCACTCGCTGTCGATCACACTGCCAACTCTAAGTAAAAGATTATTTACAACTTTCAAGAATTGTTTACTTAGATATGATTTTAGAAGTTATGTTTTGTATCTGCTAGAAATTTATGCATGCATTTATGTAAGAAAAGATATATGGTGTAGACTAGCAAATATCATGGAAAAGAGCTAAAAAGTATTTATCGTATCCTAATAAAGAAAGAAAAGGTTTGCTAGAGTTTGAGCTGGCATGGGCAAAATATGAATTTTAAGAAAGACGTGACCAAGAAAATTTCTTTCTAAATCCGCGAAATATGGCTAAAAGTTATTAAGGCCCAACTAACTGGATCTTGCATAATGGGTTAACAGATATAATAGAGAATAACGGAAATAGACAGGCTGAGGCAGCTAGGTTAGTATACGAGAACTTTGTAACTGGACCTAGAGCAAGCATGTGGGTCGTGTTCGCTCAACTCGTATTCGAGCCATGACTTTGGATAGCAGACGATCACAGCCAGGTCCATCAAACACCGAATAGACACGTTCATAGGGAAGAGCAGACAGAAGCTACAAACGTCCACTTTCACCTCCACATGGCTTGAGGTGGGGACGTTGACTTTGACCTCTTTTGCGAGGTGCTCTTAGCGCATTGGGGAGTATATGCGTAGTATGGTGCCGTAGCATTTCCTGCGCTTGCCTCTGTACCCGAGCCAAAGGATGATCTGGAAGAGGATCCAGAGGAAGATCCTGAGGAGGAGATTCCCAAGGAGATTCCTGCGGAGATTCCCGAGGAGATTTTTCCAGAGATTCCCGAAGAGATTTCGAATGGGATTCCCGAGGAGGAATCAGATAAGGAGTTAGGAGAGGATGAAGAAGTAGGGGCTTTGGAAGACTTTGAGCCAGAGTCATTTACCACATGAGAAGACATACCCCTTCCGCCCAAGAAGTTTAGGGCGTCGATTAGTTGGGTTAGTGATAGCGATGACAGTGATAGATGAGGGCTTAGAATAGTTGTCATTGTCCATATGGTATATGCTTTCTTTTCAGAGTTGTTCTTTATTCATTCTGATTGTTGAGGACTAGATGCTTCTTTGATGTACTCCTCTTCCTTTGTTGTGTTGGAAGAAATATATACCTTTTAACTTACTAAGAAGTAAACATTTGTTTTGTAAGGAAATGGTGCGCCCAACACAAATCGTGCAAGGACTGGCATAGGCCCCAACTCCAGCTCCGGTTCCGGCACCAGCAGCATCTCCAACTACCCCCACGGTGCTAGCCTTCGAGCAGTTCCGTAAGCATCATTTGTCGACATTTGACAGTGAGGGTGGGCCACTGGCTGTGGATGAGTGGATCCATACTATGGAAAAAATTTTCTGCCACATCTCATGCCCTGAGGATCAGAAGGCATTGTGCGCCGAATTCAAGCTGCTCGGTGGGGCTGGACATGGGCGGGAGTCAGCATCTCATACCAGGACTGATGAGGAACTGAGTAACATGACTTGGGCTAAGTTCAAAACTAAGATCATAGACAAGTACTTCCTCCAGGCCCTCCGTGTTCACAAAGAGGTGGAGTTTCTACAATTGATGCGGGGGGACAAGCATATCATAGCTTATGAGAGGAAATTTGAAGAGCTGTCCCGCTTTGCCCACACCTAGTGAGCACTGAGCATATGAAGACCCAGCACTTCGAAAGAGGGCTGCAACCTGAGATCCACTAGACCGTTAGTGCCTTCGATCTTCCCACCTATGGTGAGGTAGTGAAAAAGGCTCAGACGGTCACCTACTCAATTATGAAGGTTGGGGGTCAATCTGTTCAGAAAGATATAAGAAGAGGAAGTACTTTGACTAGAGTAGGGATAGGAGCCACAGACGGGGACAGTATAAGAGGCAAAACACTGGGCCAAGCAGCAGTCAGCAGAGTGTAGCATCCCCACAATGCCAAAAATGCAAGAAGCGCCATTCCGGTGAGTGCAGTAGGGGGTAGAATGTCTGCTATCGCTGTGGCCATCCGAGCTACTTCTTCTATGAGTGCAGGAATGATCTGCCAAGCATGGGCACAGATCAGAAGAATAAGAGAAAGGCCAGGATCTTCGCCATGGCACATGAAGATGCTGTGGAGGACCTAGATGTGATAGCAGGTATACTATCTATCTCTGGCACTCCCATATATGTTTTGATTGACTCTGATGCTAAGCATTCGTTTATATCTATTGCATGCCTAGCTAGATTGAACCTGTTATGGAAGAAAACTGGTAGCGTACTTGGGATTAGTATGCCATCAAATGGATCAATTGATACATACAAGATAGCTAGGGCGGTACACATAGACTTTGATGGCATGACATTTAAGGCTGATTTGAATGTCATTAATATGAAAGATTTTGATATTATATTGGGAATGAATTGGTTAAGTATTAATCAGGCTACAATAAGTTGTCACGAAAAGGAAGTAGTTTTTCAAAAGGAGGGAAGTGAGTGTTTAAGTTTTATGGGTCACAGATTAAGGCATTTCGCCACCTTGTCTCGGCCCTTCAAGCAAAGAAGTTGCTAGCAAAGGCAGACTATCAAGCGCATTTGGTTAGCCTTCAAGGTAAACCTTCTGAAGATATATCCCTGGACAGAGTACCAGTGGTACGCTAGTACCCCGATGTGTTTCCTGAAGATCTGCCAGGTATTGCACCCAACAGACAAGTGGAGTTTACCATTGACCTGGTAACATGAGCCGCTCCTATCTCCAAAGCTCTTTATCAGATAGCGCCGAAGGAGCTGCAGAAGTTAAAAGTTCAAATAGAAGAACTTTTGGAGAATGGTTTTATCAGGCCAAGTGTGTCCCTTGGGGAGCATCGGTCCTGTTCGTAAAGAAGAAAGACGGAAGTATAAGAATATGTATTGACTATCATGAACTGAATAAGTGGAGGATTAAGAACAAATACCCACTCCTGAGAATTGAAGACCTATTTGATCATCTGAAGGGAGCAGCTGTATTCTCTAAAATTGACTTAAGTTCAGGTTATCACCAGCTAAAGATCAAGTCAGTAGATATACCCAAAACGGCGTTCAGAAACCATTTCGGGCATTATGAATTTACCATAATGCCTTTCGGCCTAACGAATGCCCTGCGGTATTTATGGACTTGATGAACAGTGTGTTCCATGAGTATTTGGATCAGTTTGTTATCATGTTCATCAATGACATCCTAATATACTCGAGCATCTCGGAACAACAAGTCAAACATTTGAAGACTGTGTTGGAAACTATGCGGAAGGAAAGATTATATACCAAATTCAATAAGTGTGAATTTTAGCTGAATCGCATAGGTTTTCTGGGCCATATGATGGCGGCTAGGGAGATTAAGGTGGACCGTGCTAAAGTTGAGGCTACTATTTACTGGTCTTTGCCTACCAATGCCGCTAAGGTGAGAAGCTTTCCAGGTTTGGCTGGATATTATTGGCAATTCATAAAGGGCTTCTCCAAGATAGCGGGTCCAATGACGTGACTCACTTGAAAGGGTTAGAAGTTCATTTGGACAGATAAATGCGAACAGAGTTTCCAGGAACTGAAAAAGAGATTAGTATCGGCACCAGTATTGACGATATCAGATGGCTTCAACGGATTTGTAATCTACACTAATGTATCAAAACTTGGGTTACGTTTTGATGCAGAAGGGTGAGGCGATTGCCTATGCGTCTAGACAGTTGAAACCCTATGAGGAGAATTATCCGAGCTATGATCTCAAACTCGCCGCTGTAGTGCTTTAAAGATTTGGCGACACTATCTATGCTAGAGTAAATGAGAGATTTACACCTACCACAAGAGCATCAAGTACTTCTTCACTCAGAAAGAGTTAAATATGAGGCAAAGAAGATGGTTGGAGTGGGTCAAGGATTATGACTGCGATATCCTGTACCACTCAGGTAAGGTTAACGTAGTCGTAGATGTCCTTAGCAAAGAAGAGTATGGGTCAGTCATCGGGACTTGGAATAGTTCAAGACGGATTAATTAAGGATTTTGAGAATCTGAGAATCGAAGTGATTGCACCGTACGGATTGAAATCAACAGTAATTATAGTTTGACGGTCAAACTGGATTTAAGGGACAGAATTATTGGAGCACAGAAGGATGATATTCTGGAAAAGACAAGAGTTGGGGTCGGAACGACAAAGAGGAAGGGGTTTGAAATCTCTACGGATAGAGCTCTTACGTTCAACGGCCGCCTATGCGTGCCCAAAAACAACAAGCTCTAGGACGAGATTTTGACTGAAGCCCATTCCACCACGTATGCTGCACATCCAGGACGTACTAAGAAGTCCCGAGACCTACGCAAAACCTTCTGGTAGAGAAACATAAAGGGAATTATCGCTAAGTTTGTTGTAGAATGCCTGGTGTGCCAATAAGTAAAGTTAAGCATCAGTGACCGTCAGGGTTGCTAGATCCTTTAGAGATTCCAGAGTAGAATTGGAAAAGATTTTTATGGATTTCGTAATGGGTCTCCCCAGGTCGGCAAGTACGTATGATGTCACTTAAGTTATCATAGACCTACTCACAGAGTCTACCCATTTCCTACCAGTCTGTATGAGTCTCCACTTGGATCAGCTTGCTCAAATTTATATAATATAAAAAAATTGTGCGACTCCATGGAGTGCTGGTATCTATTATATCGGATAGAGATCCGCGGTATACTCCAAGGTTTTGGAAGTCCTTACAAACCGCGATGGGCACAAAGCTAAATTTCAACACAACCTACCATCCTCAGATGAGTGGAGAGTCCGAAAGGACCATCCAGATATTGAACGACGTGCTAAGGGCATGTGTTTTGAATTTGGTTGGTAGTTGGGAAACTTATTTGCCTCTGGTCGAATTTATGTACAACAATAGTTCCCAGGCAACCATTGGCATAGCCCCCATACGAAGCTCTATATGGCCGACGATGTCGTTCACCAATTAATTGGGATGAAGTCGGCAAGAGGAAGATGTTGGGGCCTGAGTTAGTCAAGAAGACAGTTCAGGATATTGAAAAGATCAGGGCAAGGATTAAGGCTGCACATGAGCTACAGAAAAGTTATGCCGATCAGAAAAGGAAAATCACATATTTTCAGGTCGAGCAAAAGGTCTCTCTCAAAGTCGTGCCAATGAAGGGTGTACTTCATTTTGATAAGAAAGTGAAGCTGAGACCAAGATACATTGGCCCATTTGAGATATTGGAAATAGTTGGAAACATGGCGCATCGCTTGGCATTACCTCCAGAACTTTCGACAGTACGTAATGTATTCCACGTATCCATATTAAAGAAGCATGCTCCCGATCCAAGTCATGTTGTGAATGTTCAGTCAGTTAAGGTACGAGAAGATCTGACCTACGATGAAATGCCGACTGCTATACTTGACAGAAAAGTACATGTTTTGAGGAATCGAGAGATTCTGCTGGTTAAGATCCAATGGGACGGTCACAGTAGCAAAGATGCTACATGAGAAAGAAAAGCGGATACACTAGAGAAGTATCTAGGACTAACAGAACAAGTAAGCTAAATTTCGAAAACAAAATCAAATTAAATGGTAAGGGGTTGTAGCAACTGAAATTTTCATACTTTGAATTTATTATTTTAAAGAATTTAAAGAAGTTTTATCGTGTCGCTACCACCCTAACTTGTTATCTCATAATTGGTCACGATAAAGAAAAACCCGAGTTTACAATTAAATGGATTTTTATTTCTGAATTTTAAATTCAGATCCAATTAATTATTGAGATCGATATCCAATTAAATTCTTTGTGCTCGGCCCAAGGCATAGAGTCTTGTGGATAAATTTTTAACCCAAACTTTAAGTCCAAATTTTTAATTCATATATCCAAGCCCAACTTCGAAGTGATCCGGCCATTCTTGTTTACAAACTTAAGTTTTGCCAAACGTGCCATAGACCCAGTCCACCAAAATTCTGACCCCGGACTAACCCCAACAAAACTACCGTTGTGTATCTGATATACTCCTGGATTCTTTTCTGACACCCTCAATCTCCTCCACGTCCACCCTTATTGCTTATTAAACTCGGGGTTCAGTAAGCATTTAAGCACTCAGAAACAATTCCAGTAATTTCACACATATCTGCAGTAAATTTTATACATTCATTCATCACACTGGGCATATCCATTCCATACACTCTACACACCAACACAACTTACACCCAGAAGTTCATACACAGTTACACGATACACCCAAATTCAGCAAGAAAACTTCTGAAAATTAATCACAAGTCGTTCACAGTTTCTCACGCACATACGCAGAAATTTTCCAACAAACAATCACAGACACTACAAATTTCGTTCCCAACTTGTTACAAGAAAACGCAAGCAGATATACACACTGCCATAAATTACAAACACGTATACACACGCACACAGTCACGGCTTTCTCCAAATCAAGGCAGTCACTGCCTTTTCTTCCAACTGGCAACCATTGCTGCCTTGAATCGAATCGATTCCACTGAGGTCGACCTGAACCTCTTTAGTCTAGCCAATACTCCACCCTTTCAGTCCATACAATCCAATTCAGACAAAAAGAATAGAAAAAAAGAAACGGAGAAATAGAGCCGCAGCCACTGGCGGCTGTACACCTTCGCGGCCACTGCCGCCAGCCACCACTCCTTCAGCCGCCAACACCCACAAACAGAACCAGGAAACCAGAACCAAAAGCCAAAGAGTCTGTGGTTCTTACCTTTGCCAAACCACCATTGCCTCTGAACGAACCTAGCCGTCGCTCTTGGACTCTCTGCTTCCCTCGAACCTAACTGTCGGTCACAACCTCCATGCATTGAACACTCGAACCCGTCTTGACCACCCAATCTCGGTCGAATCCCATCGCTTCGAGCCCATGTCTTTCGAACCCCTCTGCCACTAATCGTTACCGAGCACCCGACTCACGAACCAACTCGTACCTCCATTTCGTGAACCCCAAACTCAGTCGCGACCCACTGTCACGAAGCTCGAATCTCCGCCGCGACCGCATCTCTGACTCGATCAACACCCATCGAACCCAAACTCTCCCAGACTTTCCCTCTGCTCTGTTCTCCTAATTTGGGGCCGATTTGGGATTTAGGGATTTACTAAATCTGAATTTCACTCCGGTCCCAAAGTTTGATATGTGGTCATATCAGCCCTACGCCAAATTTTAAGCCTTAAGTTAGTCCCAAACCCTTGTTTCTGGCCTAGTACACAGTCCCTGTGTTTTTCTTGAAGTTTAACTTGTTCCAAAGGTTTCGGTTCTTATCCATTTTAGTCCCCAGTGTTTTGAAAAACTCCATTTAGGACCCTAAAGTTTCCATTTTGTCTGTCTCGATCCTCAAGGTTTTGGTAAACTTTATTTGTCCCAAGGGTTTTGAAAAATAAATTTTTACTCCAAACGTTTTTATCGAATTATGTTTTAGCCCAAAACTTTTAAGGTTCACCAATTAAATTCATACTTTTATTTAGTTTAATATTTTCAAAATCTCTAACTTTAGTTACTTAATATTTTGTTAAGGCGAGACGCGAGATTTGCCTCACTAGCACCCCAAAGCACAAATTCGAAAAGGAAAGCAAAAATTAAGGTAGATTCCCTATTCAAAGTTATTTTCAAAGTTATGTGTGCACATTCATGAAGACGCACATTTTTGAAGAAGTATGATTCAATTACATATTATGTGTTTATGCATATGCTTATGTGATTTATGGAAACATGAAAAGTTTGCGCATAATATAGCTCATCTTAATCGGGAGCCTACAGATTTAGTTCGTCGTTTTAACGGATCCACAGGCATAGGAAATTGGTTTGTATTAAGACAAGCCCACAGACATAATTTGCATGTGTATGTGTTTAAACTGCGTAATATGTATTACATGTTTAAAAGTTAGTGCGTAGGAATTTGCCGAGTGTTTCTCGAAACATTCACACATTATTTCAAAATGTTTCATGTCTTGGAACTGACATCGACTTGACTGGGGATGGCAATTGAGAAAAAATAAAGAAGATGAACAAATGTTTTTTCATTAATGCTTTTGTTTATTTTTACAGATATCGTTGCTATTTCAAAGTTGAATATTTTGACAATAATTTGAGTATTTGTTAATTCTTTGATAATAGTTACATTGGAAATTATTTGTGCAATATTATTAAGTTATTTAAAAAAATTACGCAATTATTTTATTTAAATATTCTAATTTGTGCGTTTGTAAAAGAAATGTTAAAAGAAGTTTAGTAGCGTCTCAGGTGCTAGAACTCAGGGCATTACAATGTAGGTCCTTCCTTTTTAGTAATAGGGTGGATATATGCAAAACAGAAAGTTGGAGAGTTTGTTGAATAGAGAAATTTTATTGATGTGGTTTCTACATACAAAAGTTCTACGATTTCAGATGAAGGCCTCATCCTTTTATACAAGAAACTTTTACATGATTACAAGTTTCCAAGTTTTACAGATACTAAGGTATCCTATGTTTTCTTCTGTCTTCATGTAGTTAAGCAAATGGGATTGCACGTGAATTTTGCTTTACTTTTCATGCTTTGACTCTTTCTCTGAGTTTCACTAATTTCTGGAGTAGACAGGAGATTTTGGCTGCATGTTGAATTTGTCTACCAATTTGATAAGGTTTTGCCCAAAATTCTAGTTAGCTTTTATCTGCTCATGCATTTGTCTTTATCTCTAGTAGATAGGCTTCTTCTTCACAATAATCTGGTAGATCTCCACATAGTTTGCATTAATGGCCCACTTCTGCCTCCATCAGATGGTGTAAGTGCTCATAGGCATTTTTTTAGATCCAAATTACTTACTAGTATATTCTCAGCATATTCTCTTAACTAGATAGTTGGTCATTACTCTATCTTGTACATGCCATACTGTAGTCTACTATTTTTAATTTCCATCATTTGAGTCGTAGACCCAAACATTGGTTCTTTGAGCTAGTGTCTCTTTTAATTTTGTATACATCACTCTGAACGATAGAGCTCTTTTTTCTAGAATAAATCTCATTTGGCTTTCTTTATCAGATCCTTTCACTTTAGATTCTCCTACTATAGCTTTATTGGTAACTTCAATCTTGAAAATATGCTCTGCTCTTAAATAAACATCTTCAATAAATTTTGGTATGGCTAAGTAAAATCTGACGTAGATCATTTCTGCTTAAGTAATCCCAAATAATGTTTTCATAGCTGCTTTGATAGGATTTGGGAGTAGTGACACTTCTTTCTTGTCTTTACTTGGGTAGATGCATTGGATAAGGCCCTGGCCAAATAGATCCATTATTATTTTTGGTTATGCTCCTAGTAATATAATAGATTTGTTGATATTCTGATGACTAATAGTTCTTAACCAATCTCTTTTTTTTTGTCCTCTGGTTTAGGTATTCCATATATGTCAAATACGTCAGTAGCTTCTTTGCTGTTATTTCCTTCCTTTATAGCTCTTTTGTTGGTTTTTAGCTAGTTCTAAAAAAGTTTCCTTCGTTGGTACTGTAGTTTTGCCAGTAGCTCTTCTTTCATTGGAAGATTCTTCAATAGCTGAAGATTTAGATTGTGCTTCCCTCTCACAATTGAGAGTTACTTTTTTAGATAGATATTTCTGTAAATAAGATTGTAGATCTTCCTTGTACATATCTTCAAGGGATGTTACCTTTGATTTGTAATATTCAAGTTCTGCACTCAGCTGGTTTATTTGTGCCATACACAATGCTAGATTATTATATAGATTTGTATGGCTAACATTAATTCTTCCGATAGCTATGTTCATCTCTTCTAACTTGATGTACATTTCCTCCATGAAGGGATAAATAATCCGTAATAACATTATCAGTACCTTTTACAACGTTATCAGTAAATTTTATATGAACAATTTCAAAATAATAATGGCTTAATTCTACTTGCCATCTTAATGATCTTTTATTTGCTATTGTAGGGTCTATTTATTTTGTAAGCCAATATTTTGCTTGTGTATTATCAATTCTAATTTTGAATTTTGTTGTTACTACAAATAATTTGAACCTTCTAATTGTCATCTTGACCGCTAACAATTCTTTCTCATTAATATGATAATCAGCCCGTGTTAACGTAAATGTACCACTAGTATACTGTGCAATTTTTTCTTCCATTTCTTCTGGATACTTATATTTTAGTACTGCTCCCCATGCAGTTTCATATGCATCAGTTTCTATTATCCATTCGCATTCTCTAGATAACAATTCCAGTTCTAGTAATTCTTTGCAAAGATCTTTTATTTTTTGGACTCCATCTTCATCATCTTTATATCATGTCCATCTTGTTTTTCCTTTAAGCTTATTCTGTAAAGGAGTTAAGTGCTTAGCTAAGTTGGGTACATATTTCCTAGTTTGATTAACTAACCCTAAGAAGCTTTGCAATTGTACCTTATCCTTAATATGATTATCAAATTCTTGTATTTTTATTCCTACATATTTTTATAGTTTAATTCATTATTGACTAATAACAGAGCCTAAAAACTCTACTTTTTCTTTAGTTATTTCCATTTTTGGCGCTGATAATATAAGACCATTATTTTTCATTATGTTTATAAATATATTAAGATATTTTATGTATTCTTGTCTTGCTTGTGAAAATATAAGTGCATCATCAATATATTGTGTTATAAAGTGATAGTAGTCTTTAAAGATCTTATTCATATATCTTTGAAATTCTCCTGGACTATTTTTGTGGTCAAATGGTAAAATATTTCATTCATAAAATTCTTGGGGTACTGTAAAAGCTGTTAAATGTTTAGATTATTCTGTTAACTTTATGTGATAGAATCCAGATTTTGGATTGAATTTGGAGAAACATCTTTTCCCTTTGATTTGATTAAATAAAACTTGCTGGTTCAGAATTGGTTATTTCAATTCTTTAGTATACTTATTCAATCTTTTATAATTTATTACCATCCTAGATTTTCCTCATTTTTGTTTTGAATGTTTCATTACTATGAAGGGAGGACTACTATGTTTGCCATTAGATTCCCTTGTAAATTTCTTCTGTAACATTTCCTTAATATGCATTTCAAATTTTGGCAAATCCTTTGGAGTGTGGTTAATTGGTTTTACACTAATAACTCTAGTTTCACCTTCTAAAAGTATTTCTGCCATAGGTTTATTTATATCCCATTTTTCTAATGGATTATATTATTAGATAATTTTAGTAATTGTTCCGTTATATTTTTTATTGCTATTTTGTTAAAATGTTCTTCTACTAAGTTTATTCTATTTTTATTTGGCATAAATAGTGTTAATTTGGTCCTATCCTAACCACACTGTGCTGCTACGTGAGGTATTTCCTCTCTACTATACGGCTCATAGATTCTTATTGCTATAGCTATATATGGTGACATGGAGTAGTTAAAAGTATTGTTTTTTTGTCTATAGTAATGGGGTAATATTGTTTAATGAAATTATTTCCCAGTAGTATGTCATGTCATTAAATTGATACGCATAGGGTATTTATAACTCATATTTTCTTAGTTGTATTTTTACATTTCTTGCCATTTTAGTTATTAAGTTTGTGCTACCATCAAAACTTGCTAATATAATTCTTTCTTCATTACTTTTCTTTTCAGTCCACATATCTGGGGATAATACATTTTCTTTAAATATACTAGATGCTACTTTTGTATCAAACAGGGCATGATAATTTCTACTAAGATACCTCTTATAGTTCATTTTTACTAATATGTATATGCGTTCTTTTCCTCCTTGTATCTTATTAGTAATAATCTAAGTATCAGTAGATTTTTATTTTTTATTGTTAATATTATCCTGTCATTTTGTATATGGTATGGTTTTACCTATTCTAAAAAGCCAGTACTTAATAGTAATTCTGTATTTACTTCTCGTGTATGTTCTGCATATATATTTATTATTATTTCACTTCTTTTGTTTATTCTTATAGGTAATTCTACATAAGCTCCATTGTATACATTTCTCCAAAGTAATCTTGTATTTGGATTGGATTATTGGTTATTTTTAATTTTAGGTCACCTTTTATTCTTTCCCTTATATAAGATATAGTTGCTCCAGTGTCTATTAATACCTTTTGTTTTTTTCCATACTCCATTAGTACTTATTTCTTCTATTAGTATCTCAAATTGTTTCGTATCATTATTTTTGGATAAATCCATTTTTGCTATTTTTGTTAAGGCTAGTTTTTCTATCATTTTCTTTCTATATTAGGCCTCCTTTCTCTAAGACTACCCCTTCTCATAGTACCTTCTAATTTGTATATTTGAGTCCTATAAGTTAGCTAATCTTCTTGCATGAGTAAAATCCATATTTGTATCTTCTAGTATGGTCATTCTTGGATTTTCTCTTGATGTCTTCAATTCTAATAGATTTTTAAATATTGTTTCTATCATATAAGTTTCTTTAACATTTTAGATTTTATTTCATGTTTGCTTTTAAAACATATATTTGTTCTTATTTTAGACTCATTGTTTTACTTCCAAGCCCCATGTCTATTCCTCTTAGTTTGTAATATAATGTTAACACTTTATTTTTATTTTGTTCTATTATGTTTATACTAAAATTTGGTTTTATTGTGAATTTTACCTTTTGGTAAATTAAATTTCCTGTTACTATTCCTATTAATGCATCTTTACAGAGCTTGTTATTTTATCATCCATTATATAAAATTCTATAGGTGTATCTATTCCTTTTTTTAAAATAAGATTTTGCTATTATTTAAACTGCCCCTAAATATATATTTCTTATTTTTCTTCGTGGTTCAAGATTTAATTAATTTAATTCTTTCCTTATGATTTCTTCACTTAGAATAGGTATTAAAGTATTTTTGTTGTATTTTCTATATCTATAAGATGACTATGAGTTCGTGCTACATGCGCTGCTTCTTTATCTTTCTGCCAGAATGGTAAATTAAATTTCTTTACCTTTCTGCCAGAATGGTAAATTAAATATCTCTTTTGGTTCTATGTCTAATTTTGATTTTAATATTTTTTCAAATTTCTTTGGATTAAATATTAACCTTTCATTAATATTTTCCTTATTTTCTTCTACTTGGTAACTACATCCTGCTTCATTTTCTTCTCTTATCATCTTTATGCAGAAATATCTTATTCTTCACTTTCTTTTTCACTATATTCACTTTTAGAGGATTCTAATTCAATTATTGTATTTATTAATTCTTGTTCTTCTATTTCATATAATTCCTCATTTTCAGGAATATCTTCCAATTCTTCTTCTTGTTCAATGGGTATTAGTTTGTAATTATCTCTTTCAGTTAGAGATATATACATCAAAATTTTCTTTTTATCTTTCTTAGAACATTTTGGTGATATATGTTCTGTTTCTCCACATGTATAAAATCTACATTTCTTAGGATTTTTTGGATAGGTTTTTGTTTTATTTTCTCTTTTTCTTAAATATCTTTTATATGGTTTCCTATATCCTTGAAATGTTTTCTTATAGGGTTTTTTGAATTTCAGTTTCTTGTAATTTCTTAATCTGATTTCTTAATCCTGATTTCAAAGCAGAATTATATTCTTAATGAGAAAAGGGTTCATTATTGGGATTTCTTTTATTTTAATAGTTTAGTTAGTTTCACAAAGTTTTTCAAACTTTTCCCTTTTAGATGAAAAGTTTCGCTGACTTGCCCTTTTAAATAAAAATTCTCATTATTATTCATAAGGCGTTGTGCTGATATCATCATCTTTTCTTTCCATTTTTCTTTTTCTTTATCTCTCCCTCTCTCCCCATCCGTCTTGGCCCCTCAATGTCTTGAAAGACCTATTTCCTTTGCCGTTCCAGATCCCTTTACGAACCCTAAGAATTACAAATTTTCATCTTCACAATTATTTGTTGCACTCAATTATTTGAGTAGACGATTTGTTTATCTTCGTTTTCGTTGTTCACTGTGGACGAGCAACAACAACAACAAGAATCCCTATGGTCATCAAAGGTCTATGGAGATGTGGATATTCGGTAAAACTTCTTCTTTTTACAGATTAAGTTTTCGATTGTAATTTTTTTTTTGAGCAATTGAGGTTCTGAAGAGATCTTGGGCTGTGCTTGCAAAGAATTTTCTCTATTTTTTGTTTCTGGTGTGCTCCTGTGATTTTCTAACTGTTAAGGATAAAAATCAAGAAATTGGAAATGACTCAAACATAAAAAAATCCCATAAATGCTCTATGAATTCTTTGCACAGTAACATTTTTTTGGTTGCATTTGCTCTATTTTCCCTCTACTCCGACATCCTTTGCTATAGTGTAAGGTAAGTAACTGGTGACTTTCTTGGTTGTGAGTTATGTATGTCTATGGTTCTCATTTTTCTCATTCCAGCTTTATTTCAACCGGTTAGTTTTCTTTACTTAGATGATTTATCTGCCACTTTTTCCTTTATTGATGTAATATGCAAATAAAATGTCAAAGAAGGTTCAATGTTTTAATCCTTTGTTTACAATAGTTGTGATTTTACTAAATACTGGGATTTTGTGTGAGAACTAAAAGGAAAGAAGAAAGAAATATTGTTAGAAATGATATCCATCGGCTTACAACTCCAGCTGACATAATTCTAGCCATTGTAGGATCAAAAAATTTTATAAAAATTATTCTTACTTTTTTTTACAAAGAGTTCACCCATCCGAACCTCCCCTGGACCAAATTTCTACAGGTTTAGTCCTCTTTATTTTACACAGATCCCTTTAGCAAACCAATGCTTTGGTGACAAATATGAACAAATTCCTCTATCAAGTTCCCATTTTCAAGTTGAGACGAAGGTTAATAAATAAAGGAGTTAGTAATTACTAGCAATAATCTATGATCTCTGACCTGTTTCATGTCTCATGATCACTTATATTGGAGTTAATGTTAGCAGCAACCCTCAAAACATGAGGGCAGCACAATCATAATCTTTGGATTATACAATACAAGGGTATGTAATCAAACAAAAATTTAGATGATTATTGCCAATGAAGTTGAACAAGAACTCTATTTAGCAAAGAAATTTGCCTAGTGTTTAATTCTTATCTAGCTATAGCTTAAGGTGAAAAATTGAACGGTCATCGTGATCGCGTTGAGATATCATAAAGCCATGCCTTCTACAGGTCGTCGCTTCTCGGGTGTGGCCTTGACTGACATTGGATGCTGCTATGCAATGGAGGAATAAACAAGGAATGAATGAGTAAATTTCAACTTCGAGTGAACATATACCTTCTGCAAGATTTTATACTGTTTGATTCTATACAAACAAACAATTGTGGGGAGTTTGAATTATCCAGTCTTATTTCTTATGAAAGGTTAAAAAAAAAAGAAAAAAACGAAGAAGAAGAATAGAAAAGAAGCTATGTCAAATTCAGCTAAAAAAGACAAGAAAAATTCCATGCCTATTAATTATTATTAGCATAGAATACAAAAGAACCTATATTTCAAGCTATTAGAAAATTCCTCCGCATTATGAGAATTTCTTAGAACTTGTATTGAGAATTTACGCTCTCTTCTTCTTTACTTTTCACTTTGCTTTTCATTTTAGTTACCAACTTCTTATTTCTAATGCATCGAGAAACTTGTGGTTTGAGGAAAAAAGATGTTGAACAAATGAAAAGCAAAAAACGGCAGTTGCTAGCAATCTAAGTATTAAAAGTGAACAGTACCTCAATCAGGCAGCACCTTAGATGCAAGAGAAAATTAATTAGGTAAGAGATCTTTGCCAGTTAAAGAAGCATGTTTTATTTTTATCTGTCTTGATTTTGGATTAACTGAAATTTTATATATTATTGGTAGCTAAGTTCAACTTTAATCTCTTTGTGAAGATTATGCAAATATAATGAAGCGATGCATATAGTTTAAATCTTTAGCTGATCGTGTTTTACATTATCATTGTACACAAACAATAATAAATAATGTCATTTAAGTATACTATCGGTAAAGAACATTGTTCAGGTACTTAAATTATCAACTATCCATAAAATCCAATATTTTAATCCTTGTAAATCAAAAGACATAATTATCCTATATAGGCTATGGCTTTATGGTCAGAACACATTTAAATGGTGTCTAAAATCATACAATACAATGAGTTCCTCTTTATCTCAATAGATTTTGAATATATATGTCAAGGCAATTTTTTTGCTTTAGTTTTTCTTTCCAGGTTGTATTTGGTTCTGATTATCAAATTGCTCCAACCATCGAGTACAGCTGTACAAGTAAATTTCTTTTTCTTTTTCTTTTCCGGACTAGATTTTTGTTGTTGACTCAGGTAAGTCTTCTTCTTTATTTTTCGCTAATTTCTCATTTGTCCTTTATTTTTTTCAATTTTTGAAAGCTAATGATTATATCATGCATGGTTTATATTTAGATAAATTGGGATTGATAGTGCAATCAAAGATTATATGTTTTACATAATCCGCCACTCTTTGCCTCTTACATGGATTTTAATGTGGACTAATAGTGCACAATCCTTCGGTCCTTCTTCTAATCAAATTTCATTTGTCTTATTCATCCCCATATCTTCTTCTTGGCTTTATTTATAGATGGTTGGACGATTCTTTTTTGCAGAAACATTAGGTATTGGTTTCTGATATTGATCATCACGATGATTCATCATTGTCTTCAGGGAAAATCCTATAATTGTTCCTATAACTATTGTTGTTGAATGTGCATTGTTCTTCAATTGTCTCTTTGCATTTTTCTGTGATCCATTACACTGCAAGTATACTACACAATTTATGAAAACCATAACAATGATTACTCTGCTTTCTTTCCAAAAAATAATATGTATGTATGTATGTATGTATGTATGTATGTATGTATGTATGTATGTATGTATGTATGTATATTGTGGCCAATATTTATATTAATTATTCCATTTCATTGATGATCTGATTTTTCCCATAAACAATTAAGGATTTGCAGTTTTAAATCTCTATCACTTTAAGAATGAAGACATAGATACTTTTACTTCACTATCAATTTACTTAAAATCCAACCTGTAAAGATTTTGTAGTGTAAAACAACTTAAAAACAACCAAAAATAATATCATGTTATTATTTTCAGTGGAAAAATTTTGGGGGGATATGAAAAGGGGACATTATTATGTGACATTCTTATGTGGCACACTTGTACTGGGTGATGAAAAAGTAGCCATGTAATTATCACCCAATGAATATGTGCCACATGAGAATGTCACCTAATAATGTCCCCTTTTCATGTCCCTTTAGAATTGCTTTTTTTCAGTGGTATATACGTAGAGTTACTCATAGAGCATATGGGGAAGGTGTAAAAGAGAACTCCCTGTTTTTCTTTATTTCCTAGGAATTGCAACTTCTTTGGTTGTGTAAAGTAGACAAGATTTTCCTACAAATGAGAATAAAAAAATAACTTGATTGATATAACTTAGTGATGTATATCCTAAAAGGATACAATTATTTATCTAACTTATTTTGATTTATTGTTATTTTGGATTAGGGTTTATTTAATATAATTAGGATTTTTTTATTATTACTTGTAGGTTACTTGTTCTAGTAGAGTTTTCCTTAATTATTTCAGAATTAGGTTATTTTGAACCCTATAAATATAGAGGACTTATTTCATTGTACTAATTAATCCTATTTTTAAGAATAAATCTTCTTTCAAGAATTTGTCTTGAATTTTCAAGGAACTTGTGAGCTCATTCTCTTTGTTCGGCATCAATTTTGGTATCAGAGCCCAGGTTGATTCCTTTGACCTAATTTGTGTTACGTGCATTCGGCAAAGAAACATCACCTTCTAAGCATACAGTCAATCAAGTTTCGTCTTTCAACTAGCCACGATGATTCTCCAACTGTTCACGCTGGCACTATGCATGGTGATTCTCCAAATGTTCACGCAAGTTTACTATTCACAGGATTTATTGTTCATCGGGAAGAAAAATTGTAGCACAAAGATAACATCGCATATCTGATTTTTCAACAGCTATAAGCTCCAAAAATTTTTCCCAACATATTGCTGCTCTTATTTCTATTGCTATAGATTACAGCTGCTGGGCAAATATTTTGAAACTATTTACTGCTTCTTCTACTGCCCTTAAGGTACAATTTTGGATCTTAATTGAATTTCATTCTTTTATTTATAGCGTTGGCTAGTCATCGTCTAATTATTTTAAAAAAAAATTTGCTTTTACTATTTTTTTCTAAAATTTAGGAAGCTATAACTTCATTTATTTAATTTAATTTTTGTTTGTCTTGGCAATTCACTTTCTTTTTGGTATTATGGATAATTCATTCTATGATATGTGCTCCAAATCCGTTGGTTATTCATGCCTACCTAACCAATGCAATTGTTTATATCCTACAAACTATGATACTCATTTGAACCCCCATATTTTTATGGATCTAACCCTAAAATGCTTCTTGTTTGGATATATGGGCTGGAAAATATTTGCATCACATAAGTGGCTCTCGTTGCTTTAATGTTGCAATTTTAACATTTGTTGGGACTGCCAGGCATGATTAGTGAATAATTAGGCAAAACATTGAAGTGTTAGAACAATGTCATTTTACTTCATGGGATGAGATGAAAGGACTCTTAACCAATAAATATGCCCCTGCCTATTATCAAACTCAGTTGTTAGACCAATTCTTTTTGCATTGTAGGCAAGGTTCATCTAGTATTCATGAATATTTCACTCACTTCAACCAATTAGTTAGGAGTTGTGGTATGTACGAAGCTCCAAATGTCGTTGCTTCTAGATTTAAAGATGGATTAGATCCTAACATTAAAAGTTGGTTTATACTCTAATATCGATCATTACAAGCAGCCTACAATGATGCTTTGAGCTTTGAAAGACTCACAAAATTGTGTCAAGAGAATTTACACCTAAATTGAACTCTGAGTCTAAGTCATCCTCTCCTAATAAGCCTGAGCCTACTTGTTGTGTATCAACTCCCGCTTTGGATGATAATATCTATATCATTGACCCTATAGAGCCTTCTGACGGTGAGAATGAAATTTTTGAGCTCATAAAGTACTTTGACAATGAGAATGCAAGTTTTGAGCCTAATCTTGGGTCTCTTCTCATGATCTTATCTTCCACAGACACAAATGCAACAGATACAGTTGTAAGAACTAAAACAAGATTCAACTCCACCATTCATTTACCCGACTTCAAGCGTACCTTTCATGTAGAGTTACCTCATGTGTCTAATATTTCCCCTGCTGCCATTTGCCTTTCCAAAGCATTTGTCCGATTGCACTCATTTCCTATTGATATTAGACTTTTGCCTACTAACTTCCGTCACATTATTCCAACCCAGCCGACTATTAACTATCTTCATAATTCTAATGCTGAGATCAAACATAGAATTATTTTAAATAATGCAGGTTATCTGCTTTTTTTGAATGTGTATGGTTTGGTATATTTCCTTTAAATAAAATTTTTACGTTTTACTTCGTATCTCTTTAAGTCGCGTTCGAAAACATATTAAGAACAAGTTCATGGATTCAAAACTTGCAAATAATTTGTTTGACTGGCCATTGCACTTGAATAGAAGTTTAGATTTCAATATTGCAAAATTGTTACCTTGTCAGGGTTTATTAGAGCCAGCAATGTTGCAATCATTGGTTTGTGCAGGCAAGTCTATCATGCTACAGTACGCTACTCCTATTGTGGTTCCGTTGATGTTGTTTTGGATAAGTTGCACCATATGTCACTTCTAAAGGTTTTTTATCAGTGTTTAATTCACAACAAAGACCACTCTCCTTGGTTAGAGTTATGCTTCATATGGTTATTAAAAGTTCCATACCGTTGCTTGATGAGGAAGAAAGATCGACCTCTATGGTTTAGAAGCTATAGCCTAACTCGCCGGAGTCGAGTTTTTCTCAGCCGAGAAGAATGATGCATATCCTAAAAGGATATCTTATTTTGATTTATTGTTATTTTGGATTACGGTTTATTTAATTCAATTAGGTTTTTTTAATTATTGCTTGTAGGTTACTTGTTCTAGTAGAGTTTTCCTTAATTATCCCAGATCTAGGTTATTTTTTCCTTAATTATCCCAGATCTAGGTTATTTTGAACCCTACAAATATAAAAGACTTATTTCATTATATTGATTAATCCTATTTTTAAGAATAAATCTTCTTTCAAGAATAGCTTACGGGTTCTTATCTTAACAACTTGCAAGCTATCAGAGCTTGCGAGCTCATCCTCTTTATTCGGCATCACTTAGTATGATTAGTAGGTCAACGTAAATTTTCATTGAAAATGGTTGAATCTAGAAATTTATTTTTTATTACCGTCAATAACGTGATTTGCTTTGAAATTGGTTGAATACTTTTATCCTAGGATAGAGTCTTTACGTGACAAATAGTATTGTGTTGATTATAAAATTGGGATAGCAACTTTAATGGATCAATTTCTGTTATCCTCAGAGCACACTATTTAGCATGGTGAGGGAAACCAAAATTTGGACCCCCCAACATTAGAAGTGCTCATATGGCTCTTTAGTTTTTGGTGTTGTTTTAACATTGCTATTGTAAGAAAATTTACTAAATAAGGTCTTGATCTTTGTAGCTTCTTTTTACGGGAAGCAGTTTCATTTTTGAAATAAGTGGCACTACAAGAATTTTATACAATTACTACAAATTTCCCGCATACAAAATAAAATTTGTACGGAAAGGCCTTTTTTCCTGATATTTTGTGGGTGTTTATATTTTCCCTACAAATTTTTTTCCGCATACAAAGTTTTCGTGTAGGCTAAGGTCTCTTTTCCCTACAAAAAAATATCTCGTGGGGTTTGTACTTTCCTGACAAAATTTTTTCAGCATACAATTTATAATTGTAGGCAAAGATTTTTTTTCGATACAAAAAAACTATTTTACAGAGCTTGTATTTTCCCTACAAAAATTTTTCCACATACAAAATTAAAATTGCAGGCAAAAATCTCTTTCCCTTATAAAAAAATATTTCATGGGGCTTATACTTTCCAAATTAGTTTTGTAGGCAAATATCTTGTTTCCCCACGTAATATGTTTTGGGGGATATATATACTTTCCTTGCAAAAATATCTTTACGTACACAAATTAAATTGTAAGAAAATGTCTCTTTTCGTAAAAAGATTTTCTCGTAACACGTGATTTGCTTAAAAATTTATTTTTTCTGAACACAAACTTAAAATTTTAAATGTCTCTTTACCAAAAAGGAAAAAAAAATTCATATGGATAATTTACGTATAAAATATTTTTCACAAGCAAAAAAAATATTTCATATGGATAATTTTTGTATAAAATATTTTTCACAAGCAAATAAGAAAGGCAGAATTATCATTCCCACTCCCTCCCCCCCAACAAAAAAAAGTGGTTTGATCTGGTATTTTTCTTAGAAAATTATTTCCACACATAAAATTAAATTTGTAAGTATAACTATCCCCCTTTTTCCCTAAATAAAAACGTTTTGAATGTATTTTTATTCTCCTTAAAAATTATTATTCTGCTTACAATTCAAAAATATAATTAGAATCAAATACACATTTATCTATAAGCTAAATTCTTTTTCCCTTAAAAATAAAAAATTTTGGGCTCGGAGGCATTATCTTGGGCTCAGGGAGCCAAAAATTTTGGCCAAGAAAGATTTAAGGAAAAACAAAAAATAAAAAGCAGAACCCAGTTCAATGGTTGATTACGTTCCAGTTCTGCTCTCTGTATTTTCCCTCTTGACTCTTGTTAAATTGTCCCTCAAATTCCAGCTCCGGTGGCGGTCAGGTGGTGAATGGCTGTCGATAGTTGGCAGTATGGTGAGTGGGGACTCGAAGTGCAGTGGCGCAGTGGTGCGGCGGTGGTGAACGGCAAGGCAGTAGACGGTTGGCATCTTCTTCCTCTAATTTTCCAGGTAAATTCTAGCCCTAATTCCTAAATTGATTTTGCCTTAAGTTATAGTTGAATATGAGGGGAAATTGTTTTTATTTTCAAGACAAAAATTAATTGATTTATTCTCACATTTATAATTGCAGTGCGCATTATTTTTGTTAGGAAGAATTATGGCTTCATAATGGCTTTATAATGTCATTTACAATTGACAAGAAAAAAAAATTACGAGTACTATTGTAGTAAAGGAAGACTGAGTGCTCAAATGAAAAAAGTCTTGGGAGAATGATTAGTTCATTTTACTAATGGAATCTCCTAGGTTTAGTCAATTGCAAGCCATTATAAAGCCCAAATTCTTTTAACCGTGGAAATTATAATAAGTGTGTATTATTTTATAATTGCAATGTGCATTATTTTTTACTTTCAAACTTCATCATGATATTTTTTGCAATGTGTATAAATGTGTATTATTTTATAATTGCAATGTGGAAATAATTTTTGAAACTTGAAACTCATGTAAATTATAGATAGTGTGGAATGTGGATTATACTTTGTAGAAGGAAATTATGAGTTTTAGGTACCAAAAAAAAAAATTGCAAAATGGAATTAGGAGTAGTATGTATTCTCTCGTGCCACCTGAATCAAACCCGATGTCCTTGTCACGTACGATAAATTTAACTGGAACAGTTATTTTTGAACCCTCCTTGGTGCAAGAAGCTCCAAGTTTCTGCCATCATATTAAAATTACTTCCATATCAGTCGTGAGTTGGGACAATGCAACCAACATAATGTTCCTTTTCTTTTTCTATCTTGTTAAACAAGTTTCTGAAGAAAGAAGCATCCATTGATGGATAAATGGATTCCCAATCAATGGAAATCCAACTAAATCACCATGATCGATGTTGGAAGTTGGGACGATGAGTTCTTTGCCAAAACTTTCTTAAACGTGAAGAAGTGCACTTACAAGTCCATAGCTTGGTAGTAGTTGAAAGCTCCAGTAAATCCCGACTCCTAGAACTTGTCAGCAGAGACCTGCACTTCTTCTTCCATAATCCAAGAGGGCATCAACGACGCGGTCTTTAAGTAGTCAATTATCTCCATCCTGGGTAGCACTATGAATAGATCAGTCTGTGTAGTTAGAAGGAAATTCTTCATCACAGTGAGACAATCATAACTTGAGAACGACCTTTCAGCTCACCCTGCTTCCTAATCATCTCGGTCAGTCATACCAGTAAATAAAGTTACAATTTGCAAACAAGACAAGAGAGAGAGGGAAGGAGGGGAAGTACCCAGAATTGACAAATGTAAAAGCCATCTCCAAACATTTGCCTAAAGGATTTGATGTTGGGAAATCTGGGAGGAAAGGGAGCTGAAAGCGCTATCACTGCCTTAACTCTATCAGGCCGGAACAGGCTGAAGTGCCAAGTAGTAAGTGCTTCCTAGTCGATTCCCACCACAAAGGCCTTTCCAATACAAAAACCTAAGTTAGGAAACGCGTTCAACCAGGATAGAAGAAGGGCACTAAAAGCTGTCAAAGTTAAAGTACCTGTTGTCCACCAAAGTGATCGAGAAGGCCAACAAGATCACATACTATGTGGAAGAAAGTGTAAGATGAGTGGCTGAGAGGGGAACTAGAGTCGCCATAGCCTCTCAAGTCGGGTGCAACCACATGGTAGCCTTGGTTGGCCAAATAGCTAATCTAATGTCGTCAACTGAACCAGATTTCTGGGAAGCCATGAAGCAGCAAAATAAGAGGACCGGTCCCTTTTTCAGCTATGTGAACCCATATGCCATTTGTTTTGATTCTCTGGAGATCGCATCGGACATCGCCTCTATCATCACCGTCCAACGCTTTTTTTTCCTTTTTTTTCTCTCTCCTGTGATCTGAGAATGATTTTCACCTTCAAAGTTCCATGAATTCCAAATGGAAAGAGAAAATCTTCTTCGACTTGTCTGGTAGAAGTCAATGCTAGATGGCTACAGTTTTTCTATGAAAAACTCATGTCTCCACTATGGAGCTCAAAAAGTGGGTTGGCAGACAAGGTGGTCACAGGCCCACTCCAAATTGGCAAGTCAATTTTAACACACCTCCTTCCTTTTGAACCATGGCCCACTAGAAAATTAAATATGTAACTATTACCCCCAAGCCAGATTTCAGAACCCGCAATCCCCTCCCCCAAATTCGATCCCCCCTCCCCGTTTCTCTCTCTCTCTCTCTCTCTCTATAGTTGGAGCTCCTC
>CAVNYN010240159.1:0-17577 GCA_963692815.1 Nyctanthes arbor-tristis | reverse complement strand
AAGCTTTCATTCAGGTAGATTCTATATAAGCTAACTCATCCCCAATAATAGTCATTACATTGTAAAACTCTAAAATACTCATATTCTTCTGTTGCAATGCTCAAATGTCAATCTGTAATTGATACTCTTCTGCAAAATTAAGCTTGGTATAAAACTATTCCAAATAATCCCAAACCTCTTTTTGCAGTTATATATATATATTATACACATAGATGTGTATAGTTAATAGCTTGATACAATTAGTTCAGACCAGCTAAGAGATGTCTTTTACTTCATGTAAGACAAAACAACTGCCTATAGGGGTTGAACACCAATTGAATTATTTAATCTGTTGGGCTATTATTAGGCCCAAATACAATACTCACTTTAAGTCCATTTAGATTTCATTTTTAATATTGCATAGAAGGCACTTATAGCTTAATTAAGGACATTTTGGTTATACTGTATCCTTTTTATCAAAAATACTAATGTTGGCATCAAATCTTTTCCTTATAACCATGTTCAAATCGATTACACTTATACATACAAAATTTCCACATTCTTGCTATATTTATTTTAAGTTTGTTATCTGCCCAATAGAGATGTTAATACTTCCGACGGGTAAACAATATTCAAATCACAAAGCATGTCAACTATTTACTTAATTTTTTTTTTTTTTAGCATTTAGTATGTGAAATACAAAGAAAAAGGCAGTAAACATAGCAAGCTTAAGCCATATACTTCATCATTTAGTCATCATTTTCAAACAAAAGTTGAGTTTTCTTAAAAGGTCACAACATCATAGTTAGCATCATCTGTATTTTGTAGCCATATTATGGTGTGCAAAAGCATCCAAAATGCTTGCCTTCCTAAGAGGCTAAGCTTAGTTACCCCACATATGTCGAGAAGCACATGAGTCAAATATCCATGTAGAAGTATTACCTCGTAAGTTCTGAGAGGATAGACCTACATGTGTGGAAGTTGACATAGCACGTGGCTGAACTGCTAAGAACTTTTCAGATTGTTCATTAAGGTCTGCCACCTTGAGATCAGATGAAAGAGGTGGACCAAGTATGGATGAACTACAGGTAAAGTAGCTGCTGTATTCACATTGGGACCATGAAACATATGAGGTGGCTGTAGATAATTCTATTGAGAGGCTTGCTTCTTCAACAACAACTTAAGGCACTGAGCCTTCCAATGTTCCTTTTGTTTACAAAACTGCACACATCCTTTGGAACATGTGCATGTCTTTGATTTTGATTTTGATTTTGTATATGTGGTACAGCCAAGATAGAAGCACTAGAGTTCAAAATAGAAGCCTTTCTACTAAGTGATTTTAATCGTGTTTCTCCAACAACAAGCTCATTCACAACTTAATCAACAGAGGGTTTGTTACGATGCAAAATAGAACCTCTAATTCCTTCAAAATCACTAGAAGTCCTGTCAAAAACTACATGAATCGTTGCTCCTCTTGAAAAGTAATATATTCTTCAAAAGCTTTCATTCAGGTAGATTCTATATAAGCTAACTCATTCCAAATAATAGTGATTGCATTGTAAAACTCTAAAATACTCATACTCTTCAGTTGCACTGCTCGAATGTCAATCTCTAATTGATACCCTTTTGCAAAATTAGACTTGGTATACAACTATTCCAAATAATCCGAAACCTCTTTTTGCAGTTTCATACTTTGCCAATTGTGTACCAATGTTATGCTCAACAGAATTATTTATCCAAGTAAGAATCTTTGAATCATTGGAATAAGAATCTTTGAATCATTGGAATCCCAACTTTGTTGCATAATCATCATAAGTCCTTTCCGGTTTACTAAATGTTCCACTAACATACCCCACAATTTTTTCCCCTTAAGAAAATGTTTCATAATATGACTCAAATAAGAATAATTTTTCCATTCAACCGTACACTAATAGCTTGAAGTGAATCATCAAATGCCATAATAAAAGAAGAGGAGAAAACACACTAACCAAGCTGTAGCATATCAGAAACCGACACAATCAATTCTCACCACCACCATAGTGTAGACAAAGGAATTCCGACCACACCGATGCAAACTACGTCGCCGGAAACCACTCCATGCACCTCCACATGCTACCTGAAATCGCAACAGTCCGTCCACGCGCCTCCGTTCGCCGGCATCTGAAGTCACACGCTCTTTACTATCGGCAAGCCCATGGCAGTCTAAGCCTTCTAGTGTCCTCCGATTGCCGAAAAGAGTAGTGGAAGGGGCTCAAATTGGGCTATTTCAGTTCGATTTCATAGAATTCCAACTTTTTGTTTCGGAATTTTTGTTTTCCAATTCTAATGCAATCTAGGGCTATGATACCATGTAAATAAATCAATATGTAGCAATATCATTCATAGATATAAGTCAAAAGGAAGAAATCAATGAGAGGAGACCAAAAAAGAAGGGAAAGAACTAAACCCTTGTCATGCAAAAGAGTAAAATCTCACAAAGAAAGTAATACAAGCCCTTTTAATATACAAAGATTAACTTATACAAACTAATAACTTGAAACACTATAATAGCAAAACTACATGAAACTATAAAACTATACTTTAACAAACTGGTGGGATGGTGGGCCGTGGAACCTTCTGGATTGTCTTAGTGTCGCATACCTTTAAGGTGTCATATAGAGCGATCACTATCTCTTTGTTTTGGGTCTCCTCAAGAGTTTCCTGAGAGTCAGTGAGTTCATGATTCAGCCAAATTTGGAAAGCTTTGAAGCAATGAGATATCTGGGAAATGAAAAGAGGTGAGCTGAAGCTATATAGGGGGACAGGAAGGGTAGATTTCATAGTGTTGATGACGTTGTTGGAGATGGGAGGAGCATGTGCCTTTAATTTGAAATTGATACGATGTTTAGGAAAATGAGATCTCGGTAGCCTCTTTTACGTGTGGTTATTAGGGTTTTTGGAAAGGATGGAAAATTTCAAAGCCCGCCACAGTTCACATGCTAACTCATGCTATTTGCAGATATATTTTTACAAAATAAAGTAAACTTTATTATCTTATTTTTAAATTAATAGGTTTTCACCCGTGCATTGTACGGGAAAATAGATGTCAAATTATTTTTAAAAAATAAATAATATGAAATGTATAAGTTTTTCTTTTTTTTTTTTTTTAGTATGTTGAAATTTTGTAAGGTTACGTTACTCAATAAGGAATAATTAATTTTTAACATCAACTATATAATAATGTAATTTTGTCCTTCTCTTGTTAAGACAATTATAATTTACAGTGAAATTTAACCCAATTGCTATTATTAACACAAATAAATATTATTTTCTTGGTACTAATTTAGATAAATGGCACTGTACGAAATAATTGTTAGTTGAGCGGTGTCAAGTATTTTGAAAATATTTTTTATTTGAAACAAACAAAGTATGATATCATGAAGATGATATGAATTAATTATGTATAAAAGTAGTCGTAATTATTAATATTTATAGGGGAGAACATTAAGAAAAATTACAATTATAACTTTTAATTAACCTAAACTAACAATATATATTTTTAATTAATTAAATATTCAATTTAATTAAGACAATTCATAAAAGATAAAAGTTCTAGAAAGAAATTTATTATCCGATGAACGTGGGTTATCAAATAAGTTTCTAATTCATATTTATTTCTAATATTTTATTATTATTTAGAAAACACGGATTATCAACTAATTCATTGTTTTATGAATTATAAATTACAAATATTTTAATCATATAGATACTTAGCCATTATCGCATAATTAAATTTATCCATAGTTTAAATGATTAAATGCTGTTTTATTCTCAGCTCTGAAAGGGACTGTCCTAACCTGGGTTTAGGAAAGTTCTTAGTTCTTCTAGGGTCTGTCACCTCTCGATTACAGTGATTCATCCAGCGTCAAGGTTCTTGCCACCAGAAGAATATCTATCCTCAATTTCAGAAAGTTTGTACGACAAAACTATGGAAAACTACTTGTTTGCCTTAAGCTAGGTATAGCCAAATCCCACGGAGCTGCACAATTACGGAGTATTGTAGCGGAAATTATGTTAACAGCACATAAATTAGCATCTTTCTACCCCGATTGCGTGGTTCGACTGGTATGGAAGAGCACGACGTCACTGACCTCTGTAACAGCTTACGGCTAGATGACGAAGAGGGTAAACTGGTTGCAATTGGCAAGAAACTTTATGCTTCTACCTACAAAATCTAGATCACAGTCTACTGGCGAAAGTTTGGGGAATGAAAATGGTAAATAAGGAGGGACTCCAAAACGTGATCAAAATCATATGGAAGATAGATGGCGAGATACGCATTGAAACCACTGAGAAAATTAATACTTTCATCTTTGTCTTTGATTCAACTGATGAGAGAAACTGTAGATTTGAAAGTAGACCGAGGCTTTTTAACAAATAGTTGATCTCCCTTGTTATCCCTAAGGACTAGGAGACTTGAATATGGCATATTTTTCATTTTGGTTCATTTTGGATTCAAATTCATAATGTATTCCTTGCTCTGCGTAATGTGGAGTGTGATCAGGTATTGGGAGAATCACTGGGTATGGTGGAAGCTATTGACATGTCGAGACCAGTGATGCGTGTGAGGGTGTAATGAATATAAAAAAACCTCTAAGTATAGGAATTCGTATCATCCTTGATGAAACAAATTCAGAGATGATATTACCTATCTAATATGAAAGATTTCCTGATTTCTGCCATGGATGTGGTCTGATCGGACATCAAATATGCAGAGACAAAAATAAATACTCTTTGATGCCAACCTCTGAACTCCGTTATGGTGAATGGCTTAGGGCCCCGATTGCAATGAGACGTAGTAGACAATTGCCACCCAAAGATAATCGAAGGTCGGCAAACAGCTTCTACCAGGTTCCTAAAGTAGCAATGTCCCAACCAGAACTGGACAGCTTTATCAGGAAAACTGATGCTAGCAAAGAAAGGCAAATTGTAAGCAAGGAACATTTCACTATCGAAGAAGAAACAGTCCTCAGGCAAAAGAATACTATAGAAGAGATGCAGAGCATAGCAGAGGTAAGTCATAACATACCATACCATCAATGGATAAAGGCTCAAAATCATTACTGTTGTAGCCTCTAATGCTGGGAAAACTGTGAAAAAATGGAAGAAGATGGCGCGACATACTGATGTATTGAATATTGAGCAAAATGCAATACTAAATGAAGAAGTTCTCGACAATGAGACTTTGCTGGAAGTGGGGTAGGTCTTCACCCACTTCAAGCGAAGTATAACTGGTCCTATGGAAACAATAATGGAACTAGAAGACAGAGAAAGAGGGAGTAACCATAAGAGAAACAAACAAAGAGAGGATAAAAATGCTACTACGGTATCAAAATCGGCGAGTCCTGCACCCGCCAAACGTAATGAGTTGTTTATGTTGGAACATACGGGGTGCGGGAAGCTCCGTTTCGGTTGATACATTACGAGGAAACAAGACTCTTTGGCTCATCAGTAATAAACTTTAAAAATAGAATTGATTATCCAAATAGTTTTTATATAAATAGTGTGGGCAGAAGCGGAGGACAGCTACTTCTATGGACAGACAAAATTTAGGTAGATGTTTGATTATGCTCTATTGGTCACATTGATGCTCATGTATACTCAGAAGTGGGAATGAAATGGAGATTTACCGAATTTTATGGACATCCTAAATATGAATTCAGACATCATTCATGGAATCTACTCCGGAAACTCAACGGGATTTGTTGTTTGCCTTGGATCATTGGAGGCGACTTCAGTGAGATTACTTCTGATGTAGAAATAGAGGGGAGGATCATCAAGACAACAGAGACAAATGAATGAATTCAGAGCAGCGTTGATGGATTGTGCTCTTCTTAATGTCCCCTGTTTTGGTCCTGACTTTACATGGACAAACAAAAGACATGGTGAAAACTTCATCCAGGAAAGAATTGACAGATTTTTGTGGAATGAAGTTGGACAAAAGCTTTTCTCTCAGTAGAGTTTTTCATCTCAGCTTTGTGGGGTTGAACCATTGACCAATTCTTCTTGGCTTGGGGGCTTGTAATCTTTATCAGATGCATCGAAACAAGAACATGCCATTTAAATTTGAGCCATGTTGGATGAAAGAGGAGAATTATGACTCAACTTTAGAGAATATTTGGAGGATGAGTATAGAAAAAATAGGGTAAATTTCCTCTCCAGAAAACTTTTGCCAGCTGCTTACAAGTTGTGGGACAGAACTTAAACAGTAGAGCAAGTCATCCTTTGGAAATCGGTGCAAGGAAATCGAACTGATCAGACATGTACTTGATAATTTATATAGCAGTTTGAATAAAAAATGAGTTCTTTTATTTATAGAGAGGAATATTATTGGCGACAAAGAGCTCACGTGGATTGGTTAGAACTGGGTGACCGTAATATGGAGTTTTTCCATGCTAAATCGAGCCAACAGAGAAAGAGAAATAACATACACCAATTAAAAGACGCCCCTGGGCATTGGAGATTTAACTATGATGAAATTGCATAAATTATAGAAAACTATTTCACTGATTTATTCTCTAGTTCCCGTCTCTCAGAAGCCTACTTAGAGCTAGGCATTCAAGGTATGTCTAACCAATTATTGGATCATGACAAGACTTGGCTGGAAATAGATTTAACTAACAACGAGGTCGATAGGGATATACAATAATTGAGTCCACACAAGGCACCTGGGCTGGATGGGTTCCACGCTATTTTTTATTAAAGGCATTGGGAGTTGATTGGTGATCAAGTTGCCAAGATTTGCCTTAGCTGCCTCCATGAACGAGCCTCCATTCGGTCATTCAATTCAACATATATATGGTTTTAATCCCAAAAAATAAATAGCCAGAGTCCGTGGCTAACTACAGACCCATTAATCTTTGCAATGTAGTTTACAAAATTATCGCTAAAATAATTGCTAATCAAACGAAAGTGGTACTTCTAGGGCTAATCTCGGAACATCAAAATGCTTTTGTGGAAGGAAGACATATCACAGACACTGGGATCCTTGCCTTTGAATGTCTACACTCCCTTGCATGACAGAGCAATGGCAAAAGGGCTTTTTATTGCTCAAGCTCGATATGAGCAAAGCGTATGATCGAGTTGAGTGGTCTTTCCTCTTGAAAGTTCTAGGCAAAATGGGCTTTAGCAAGAGATGGTGCAATCTCGTTTTGGAATGTATCTCATCTTCCTGTTTCTCAGTACTTATCAATGGACGTTCTGAGTGGCGTATCACTACCACTAGGGGACTTAGACAGGGATGTCCTCTTTCCCATTACTTATTTCTTTTGTGTGCTGAGGCTTTATCAGGCCTTCTTAGAAACGTTGAGGTTGACAATATGTTTTTTTGGTTTCCGTTGTTCTCACTATAGCCCTCGTATTAATCATTTATTTTTTGCAGATGATAAGTTGATTTTCCTACTTACAAATCAATGAGATATGGAAGCATTTAGACATGTGCTTACCCTTTATGAGAAGGCATCTGGGCAGCGAGTGAACTTTGAGAAAAATCATCCATTTGTTTCAACCCATGTGTGCCAACTGAGGTAAGAAAGGATATCATGCAATTTGCTAGCATTCGGTCTGAAGGGATGAAAGGTGTGTAGTTGGGCTACCCTATTCTTTTTGGTAAAAGCAAAAGGCTAGCTTTTGGTATGTTGATTGAAAAGATCTGGAACAAGATTAAAGGCTGGAAGCGAAACATCCTCTCAACTGGAGGTAGAGAAGTTTTGATTAAAGCAGTTCTACAATCAATACCAACTTATATTATAAGCTTATTCAGACTTCCTTTGTCTATGCTAGATTCCATCCGCAAAGGCATTTGTAGATTTTGGTTAGGGGCGATGAAAGCCATAACAAGATGCATTGGATCAAATGTCAAACATTGTGCAAATCAAAGACTGAAGGAGGACTGGGATTGAGAGAGTTGGAAGCATTCAACAAAACAATGCTTGCTAAGCAATCATGGTGTATCCTATGTGAGCCTGACTCCCTTGTTGCTTGAATTTTAATAAGTAAATACTTTCCACATTGTAACTACTTGGAAGCAGAATGTAAAAAAGGGATTCCTTTGTTTGGCGAAGCATCATATGGGAGAGAGATGTGATCCGAAAAGGAAATCGCTGGCGAGTTGGTAATGGTGAAAAAATTAATCCTTTCCTCCACCCGTGGCTGTCTAGAGCACTATCCTTTAAGCCACCTGCTCCTCGAAATCCTAATGTGCAGAGAGCTGCAGACCTGATTACGAATTCTAGCACTTGGAATACAACACGAATTGATGAAATTTTTTGGCCAGTAGAAAAAGGGGCTACTCTTTCCATTCCAATTTGCAATGCGAGAGTTAGCAACAAGCTTATTTGGCATTTTGATAATTATGGGCAATATACTGTGAAAAGTGGCTACAGATTTATCTCCAATCTAAGTGGAATGGCAGAAGCTTGTGGTATTTCAAGCAACCAAAGATGGTGGAATAAGGTTTGGAACATCAAGATGCCAATAAAAGTGAAGATTTTTTTGTGGCGGCTTTTCTATGATACAGTTCCTATTTTGCCAATCTTTTGCACAGAGAGGTTTCCTGGGATGGGTACTGTCAATCTTGTGGCTTTGAGGAGACAACAGTGCATGCAATCTTCAAATGTAGAGAGGTGAGCCAAATTTGGAAAGAAGCACAATTGTGGGACATTATTAAGGACTGTAAAAATTGACCAAACTCAAGGGATATCATCTTTTTTCTCTCCACTAACATTAAGGAGGAAATTCTAGGGAGTATCATGGCTATGGCATACTTGATCTGGAAAGAAAGAAATAGAGGCATCCATGGAGAATCACCATCCTCCCAAAATTATTGTGCAATTCTTGGAGCATTTTAAGGGTCCCTACTGCATGCAAAAGAAGCTCCAACACAATACTAATGTCACCAATAAGAAATGAGAGAAACCTTCCCCAGGAAAATTGAAGCTAAATTTTGATGCAGCCGTGAACGATGAGACTGACTTTTATGCTGTTGGTACTGTTGTTCGCATAGAGTGTGGAACAGTGATTTTCGCCAAGGCTCTTCAGGTTCAAGGAATGCTGGATGTGCTAGCGGCAGAGGCAATGGCACTTTTGGAAGGATTTGCAACTGTCAAAGAATATTACCTCAATTTGGAGATTGCCGAGACTGACTCGCTCCAGTTAATAGCAGCCTTACATGGTGACTTCACTTACCATCCCTATACTTCCATTTTTAGTAGAATTTCAGATTATGTACGGATTGTGGTTGTGGATCGTTTAACTACGTCTCGCGTAATAAGAACGTAGTTGCACATACTACAGCATCGTTTTCATTATTGCATTCTCATTCAAAGATATGGTTTGATTGTATGCCGGTTTGGCTTGGACCTGTTGTTAATCAAGATATGCAATGAATTTTCTTTTCCCTAAAAAAACAATTAAATGATGATAAATATCTATTCGCCAAGGCTCTTCAGGTTCAAGGAATGCTGGATGTGCTAGCGGCAGAGGCAATGGCACTTTTGGAAGGATTTGCAACTGTCAAAGAATATTACCTCAATTTGGAGATTGCCGAGACTGACTCGCTCCAGTTAATAGCAGCCTTACATGGTGACTTCACTTACCATCCCTATACTTCCATTTTTAGTAGAATTTCAGATTATGTACGGATTGTGGTTGTGGATCGTTTAACTACGTCTCGCGTAATAAGAACGTAGTTGCACATACTACAGCATCGTTTTCATTATTGCATTCTCATTCAAAGATATGGTTTGATTGTATGCCGGTTTGGCTTGGACCTGTTGTTAATCAAGATATGCAATGAATTTTCTTTTCCCTAAAAAAACAATTAAATGATGATAAATATCTATTCGCCAAGGCTCTTCAGGTTCAAGGAATGCTGGATGTGCTAGCGGCAGAGGCAATGGCACTTTTGGAAGGATTTGCAACTGTCAAAGAATATTACCTCAATTTGGAGATTGCCGAGACTGACTCGCTCCAGTTAATAGCAGCCTTACATGGTGACTTCACTTACCATCCCTATACTTCCATTTTTAGTAGAATTTCAGATTATGTACGGATTGTGGTTGTGGATCGTGTAACTACGTCTCGCGTAATAAGAACGTAGTTGCGCATACTATAGCATCGTTTTCATTATTGCATTCTCATTCACAGATATGGTTTGATTGTATCCCGATTTGGCTTGGACCTGTTGTTAATCAAGATATGCAATGAATTTTCTTTTCCCTAAAAAAAAATTAAATGATGATAAATATCTGTTAATTATTAAATTGAATAGTGAATCCTACAGTCTAGCTATGGAAATAGATCAGACTCCAAAAATGGAGCTTGATCGCTCCAAAAAAGTAGGGCTACACAAATTTAGCAAGTGTAGCCCCCATATTTTTGGAGCGATCAGGCTCCGTTTTTGGAGCCTTATCTATTTCCTTATAAAATTAGGTGGATAAGGTAAAAGAGAATAAAAAATTAAGAAAATTGAAAAAAAAAATACCACACTTGTTACCGCAGTAGGAAATAAAATACCAAAAAAGACCTTATTAACAGATTTTTGGTGGGAAAAGTGTGGTACAAAGGTACTACAGATTAATTTGCTTATATATATATGTATAGATTTTTCTTCCATTATACAATACATAAAGATAAAATGATAAAATCAATTGTCAATCTATACGTGAGTTGTTCAATAATTTCCCACCATATGTGCCTCTGACGGAATTATCTGGACAAATATAAGACGGGAGATCATTATATTTAGTACTATACTGTTGATGCCAAATTTTGATTTTGACTCAACAAACCAAATAAATTTACACGGGAAACTTTATATTTAAATTTATTCGAATAGTGAATGCCGACTCCATGAGATTTGGTATACCTAATGAGGAGAAGTAAATGTAGATGAGACAGAGATTGCCTGAATTGGAAGGGTGAACCCCTTTTTCCAGCGTGATTGCCTCTATTTATAGCATGTGTTTGCATGAATATAGTGATTACGTATAATTAATGCGATCCCACAGGAATGGCACATGGGTTAAATCAGCTTAGATTTAGCCTTTAGCTTTTTGACTAATTGTTGCCTAAACTCTGCATGGGCAGATAACCACTGTTTCTATATTTAATGTAGAAGTCCAATCAGTCGTAAGTGATAGGCCTTTTGCATGTGGGTTTCCAAGTTACCATCTAGCTGACACTTTTCTAGAAATAGTGAGTAGGGACCTCACAAGTTTAGCGACCTAGTGAGCTGGATGGCAAGAGCTGAATGATTCCAGGTCATCAGGTTGTTAGGTCGTTGATTCCAATCAGGCCTTTAGGTCTCTTGAATCTGAAAGAGCATACTGGGTCTACTTTTAAGCTCTGTTGACCTGTTTGACCCTACGACCCGGTGACCACATGTACTTTATTGGAAAAGTTAAGAATTGACATACGAATACAACATATTCAGTTTATTGTCAAGATAAAATGAAACTCTTGACAACATATATGTTTTTTGATTTATTTAGAGTACCCTATCTTCTTGGACTACCAGATTACTATACTTGACGTCTGACGAGAACACTTCATACACAAAACTTCACGAGATAAATGTTACACTTCTATAAAAAATTTGGCAACGAGATAA
The DNA here is from genome assembly GCA_963692815.1 of Nyctanthes arbor-tristis. Classification (NCBI taxonomy): domain Eukaryota; kingdom Viridiplantae; phylum Streptophyta; class Magnoliopsida; order Lamiales; family Oleaceae; genus Nyctanthes; species Nyctanthes arbor-tristis. The sequence continues at coordinate 5,948 of CAVNYN010240159.1, read as the reverse complement.
ATGTTACACGCAAATTGTAACTATTGAATTCTTTTTTTTGTGTGTGTGCGTGTGTTTTTTTTTTTTTGGTGATGGGAACATGAAATTTTATTTCATATCGGCCAACATAAAATCCAAAATGTGTGAATGGTTTTTCTTAGAGTGAGACCACACCTTATGATGAAAGAGGGAGAAAGGACGTATGCATGCTGTTGGAGGATCGAGATGAAAGGACATCTTAGGCTAAGGAAGTCCATTTTGATATTAATGTTTATTGAATGAATATAACATATAATCAATTTTAAAACTTATCTCTAATTTAAATTTTCAATTTGATGTTGCAATAATAGTTTTTTAGCTCCTGTAATAATAAAAATTGTTGGATTCTCTAGCATATATTTAACTTAAAATTTTGGACATTTGTATTAATTTCAATTTACTTTTTGTTTTGTTGTCTTATATACAATCTTCTAATTACACTTGGAAGTTTATAAACTTGTTACTTTGAGAGAGGTAATGAGCGTTGCAGAAATAAAATCGAAGTTAATGTCCATTTGCAACTCACACCATAAACAATCAAATTTTTCTTAGTTCTTATCCATCTACGCATTAAGGATAAGATATCATCTAGCATGTTTTTCTAATAAAGAATTGGAGGACGATACACTTCAATATTAATTTCCAATTTCCATCTTCTTATTTATCCTCAAGTTTATTATATATATTCATGTAAAGCGCATGTATTCACGGTCACGTCCCGTTCACTATTACATATTCTCCTCGACTCATACTTTTCATTGTATCCAATTTTTTGGTGCTCCGTAATGGCAACAAATGTAATGAGATTGTTAGAAAAACGCAGTCTATATAGCATAGGCTTAATATAATTAAGATTGCGGACTTTTTTTTTTAATATTAATTCCCAATTAGTTTATGCAATTTTCTGGTTACACATGGAAGTTTGTTAGATGTTGTACTTAATACTTTATGTGAGATAATGATCAGAGTGCATTATTAATTTAGCTCATTTGCATCTATCTCCACTTTCAGGTGCTACGTAATGAGAATGTTAGAGAGAGAGATGGTCTAACCACAGCGAAAGAACTTCTAAAAATGAACTATCTTACAGAGGAAATTGCCAACCAAAAAAAAAAAAAGCCACTTCGTAAAAGTGGTTTTCAAAATTAGATATGTTTAATATAAGGGCGTAGCCATCACGCCGGACCCCTATTTATATAAACACTAATTTTTCAAAGAAGTATCCAAAATCGGGTACATTACATACAATGTTTAACAAATCAGAAACTAATATTAAGCTAAAAAGTAAGTTGAATCTGATGATTACTTTAACAAATTCATCTGTTAGAGAATTTATATCTATTTTGTCAAGAGAATCAATTAGAAAATTAGAATCAATTAGCAAAGTTCAATAAAATTAATTAGAAAATTATCTTTTCAAATCTAAACCACTTAAATCTTTCAATAATCTAACGATAAAGGACTATAATAACTAATTAGGAGGCATGTGAACGAGCCAAGCCGAGCTGCCAAAATTTGGGCTCGGGCTTTTTTGATACCAAGCCTAAAAAGCCCAAATCAGCTCGGCCGTGAAAATTAGGCTTGACCCGAGCTTTGGCTCTGGCTTTTTTCGATCCGAGCTTGGCCAACTCGGCTTTTTTTTAAAAATTTTCCCTATTTTAGTTTAATTTTTTTCCCTACCTAAGTTTGGCGTGGGCCTTAACGAGCTGGCCCGTTTTGACCCGGTGAGTCGGTAATTATGGGCCGACCCGTTTGGCCGGGGGAGCCAAACGGGCCAGCCAGGCTTGGGCTTGCCCCTTGAATTTGGGGCTCGACTCGGGCTTTTTAAGAGCCGGGCGACGGGGTGCCTGAGCCAACGGCTCGTTATGCATCCCTACTAATTATGACGTGTCAACAATCAAAGCACTAAGCACCTCAAAATTCAACAATTAAAATTCAACATTCAACATCCAAAATTCAACATCAGACATCCAAAACTCAGCAATTTAAATTCCAACTCCAACATGGCAACATCCAAAATTCAAGAAACAAAATTACAAGTTTTCAACAATAGCTACAATACAGTTTATATAAGTAACAAACTTACTAGTGTTGTCTTCTCTGTCCTAACCCTTCAACAAACAGGTCTCTTCCTTCAAAGATAATTGAGCTTCCTAATTCCTATCCTGCTTCTTCAGCAAAGAGACTGATCCTCCTTCTGTCCTTCAAGTACTAAACAAACAAAAAAAAAATAATAAATAAAGAAAAGACAGTTGAAAATTGATATTGTGAATTTCTTATAACTTCCAACATCCAAAAATAAAAAGAAGTTTCAATTTCTTAACTTATTGGCTATTAGAACTTGGAATTAGAAGTTCAAACTTTAATTCTTTAAACATCAAAGATTTTGGAATCTGGGTTCTGGAATGAACAATACCGGTGTCTCATCCTGGTGGAGTTGGAGCAGATGATCAGTGGAGGAATGTGTGTAGGCTGGAGCTCAAACAGATAAAGACAATTAGACAGAGGACTAGAAAGCCACCGTTACTATCAGACGGTGAATTAACTTGTCGCCGGTATCTAGTGTACGACGTGTGTTAAGAAGGCAAACCTGATTGCCTGAGGCCCTAAAAGTATATCGTCTATCCTTCAAAGATTAGCAAGGAAACCAAACCCCTTTCTCTCGTGCCCCTCCTTCTATCCAAAGAAACTTTCCCAGTTATAGGGGGTGCTTGAAGTGAAGGGTTGGGTCTAGGTGGGCTAGCTCTTTAGATGTTTTCTCTAACACTTGCTCGGATTGTAGATAAATGTAGACAATAAGGAGTTATTCTCTTTCCCTCTTGACACCTATAAGACAGAGGAATCCATGCCGGTTGATAGAAGGTACTGCCTTTTGGTACTACTCTTATTTTACACAAACCATGAACTTTCATAATGTTGGTGTGATTCAGTTTGAGCAATGGATGCATACTTTGGGATTTATTGATTTAGTTCTTTTTGTTAGGGTAGGTTATGAGTTACTCGATATGGGTCTATTAGGTCATGGGTGGCGATGGGTTTATCCTTAGTCCAGTTTTATTTACTCCTAGCCCAAAGACCCTTTTTTTTTTGGACCACGGACAAATTTGGGTTGTGCCCGGGCTTAGGGTAGCACCTCTGGGTCCTCTCCTAGTTTAATAATCTTTCCAAAGATATTATTTTTTAATTTTTTGGACAGTAATTCATCTAATAATAAATAATGACATAATTATTTAAGGTCAAATTCTAAAGTGTGTGGAATCATATCATATCATATTATATATAAGAATATATATAATAATACTTATATATTGGCGCAATTGCAATTTTGTCAGACGCAATTAGAAATCTTTCCCGCATTTTACTGTTGCCTGGCATTATGAACTAATTATCTGGTATTATCCTCATTTGTTTATTATTTATGTTTGTTTGATTTTCAAAATTTCCTTCCTAGAGCCCTTGACAATATAGAAACCAAAACTTATTTCAAAATAATTTAGAAACTTATTTCAAAATAACTTATAATATAAATGGAAACTTATATTTCAATTGATTTATTCTATTTTTTTTGGGCGATAAAAGTCCATTGATTCGCATCACACAAACAGCCAAAGACACGTAATGTAATTTTGTCATAATAATATATGGTTAAAATTTATTTTCTTGACATCTATTATCTAACTTGAAAATCTTTGTGACTATTTTTTTAATCTTCACTTCTATATCATTTATGTTGCAACGATTAGGTTGTAGAGGATGCAAATAATTTACCATTTTAGTCTTTGTTTATATATCGTTTATGTTCCAAAAATAATTTTTAGTCATTGTGCATTCAACATTGTAACTGTACTCATAAGTCATTATTCGTGTATCATGTTAAATGAAATTGTACTACATTTTATGTAGAATATTTCTTAAGAGTTCTACCTGTGTAGCATTTGAGTACTCATGATTTTATAAGCTTAGTGGATGAGATACCAAACTATAGATGTGAAGTCTGTAAAATATTGATTAGATTCATATTATTATTTCATTTGACTTAAATTATTGTAACCATTCATTTTTTTTTTTTTTGCAATTTATGTAACGATTTTTTTTAAATATGAAACCTTAGGAATTTGCCTCCCCGTGTAACGGGTTGAATACTAATTGATTCTTAACCAGTGTTGAATGCATACATCGATATTTTAATTTGACAAAGAATAATTGTGAATTTTAGCGGAAACTTTGTGTACAAAGAGAAATGAAATCCACAAGAAGAAAAAGATATTCACCAAAAAAAAAAAAAATTACTCCCTCGATCTCGATTATTTGGTCTGATTTTCCTTTTTAGGATACCCCCATATATCCCTTTCTATATTAAAAGTCTAACTTTGTTCTTTTAACATTAGAAATTTAAATTAAGAATTAAGTTAATAAATCTAAATTAGATCCTTTAGCTTGATTATGATTTGGTTATTGGTTTTGGAATGAAAACCATAACCAAATGATTGTTCATTTCAATAACCATAACTATTTGAAAATTTAGAAAAACCAAATCAAACCAGACCAAATTAACCCCTTGGTCTTAGTTTGGTTTGGTTGGTTATGATCATTTTGCTTAGCTCTAGACAAAGATAAGATGTTTTTTGCATGTTAGGAACACAAAGAACATTGGATAAAGTAAATGTAGAAGATGGTGTAGTTATGCTCTAGAATCAAGAAGCCAATCTTGAGAATTTGATGGGAGAGGCAGCAAAGTGAGCTCTTAGTGTAGGAAGACTCTGCCGTGGATAGTATGTGGTTGGCAAAGGTTGATTTTGAGAATTCCATGGCATGTATTTGTAAGTGAGACTGTTTTGTAAGTGAGACCGTATTGCAAAGTTAGCAATACCCTTTATAGGGCGAGGGGAGGATTTTGAGGATTTGGAATTGTTTCGTGCAAAGTTAGAGCATCTCCAATGCTTGGGTGGATTGGGGGGAAAGTCTAACACAAGCAAATGTTTTTTTGGGCCAAAAATCTCCTCTCCAATGCACACAGAAATGGAGCAAGGTCTTACTGAGTTGGCCACAAAAAACGAAGACCCAGTCTTGTAGGAGGTCTCATTTGAGACCTTGGGTAAGACCACTTGACACTAGGGCCCAGTCTTGTTTTCCCTGCATCTCTCTATTTCCTTTTTTTTTTTAATATTTCTTTTTCTCGTTTGACATAGGACGGAAACAGTGCATTGGAGCTTAAATTGAATTGTCACTCTTCAGTGAATGGACTTTTAGGCCACATCATACAAGACTACCATCCATTGCTATGCCACATCAATAGTAATGCACCATATCCATTGGAGATGCTCTTAGCAATACCCTTTATAAACCAACCCAACCCGCTTTTGACGGTTCCCAAAAAATCTGGAACCAAGCAAACAAGTTCTTGGATGCAAACCAACCCAAACCTCTTTGTGGTGGTCTTAGTGGCGAAGTCAAAAAGAAAATCTAGTGGGGGCCAATGGCAAAGTCTAACTAGTGGTATCCTATTTATTTATTTCATTTCTTTTTTTATTCTTTAATAGAACAAGACTTATAAAAATAGAAGAATAATGATGCCTTTTTACAAGTAATGAAGCAATTGTCTCACACACATAAACATAAAACATCGTACAATAGCCTCAAAACAAATCTATAACTTTGATAGTTTTTATAGTTTGAATTCCAATACAAAAGAAAATTTGTTTATTTATTTAATCATTTAGCCCCATAAAAAATTTCCATGGGGGAATAGATTGGACACATTTGAATTTTCAAGTTACAAAGATTGCAGATATGCTGGTCAAGACAGAAAATTGAGTTTTATATAGAACAAAAAAGTGAGCTGGTTAATTAATGCATCTTTGACCAACAACAAGATAAAAAAAAACTTAATTATTTTGTGTTTCAAATTTCTTGTTTGATTTCCTAGATCG
>CAVNYN010240158.1:0-39830 GCA_963692815.1 Nyctanthes arbor-tristis | reverse complement strand
AAAAAAAAAAAAAAAAAAAAAAACTGCCTAGAAGTAAACCAAAAGTCATTGCAGTAATGTTTTGCAGATTGCACCTATCTAACTTTTAGACCTCTTTAATTGTAGAAAATAAAACCTTTTTTTTTTGGTTTCTAGACTTAGGATTTAGTAATCAGGTTGTCATTTCTGTTGCAAATTACTACCTCTATCCCAAAAAGATGGTCCAATATTTCTTTTTCATCCGTCTCAAAATATGGTCTAAATTCCTTTTTAAAAAGTAGTTGAAATATTAGTTCTCTTTTATGCCCTTACTTAATATGTATAGTTTTTTTTTTAAAAAAAAGAATTATTAAAGTGGTATAATTAATAAATGAAAGGGTATAATAGGGAAACCAATATTAAAATTCATTTTTTCAATACTATTAAATGAAATTTTCTTAATTTATGTAAAAAAAAAAAAAAGAATAGGACCATCTTTTTTGAGGCGAAGGTAGTATAGAGTTGCAGTCTTCTCTTATTTCGTTTTAATACTTTTATCTATTGTTAGTTTGTTTCTCTTGTTTTCTATCTGATTTTTGCTAGTTTTGATTTATTTTTTTTTCTTCTTTATACTATTTACTTTGAAAACTTTCTAAATTGTTATGGTATCCTAGGAGTGTAATTGTGTCCTCTCATGATGAGGCTTACCCCTCAATCCACCTTGAAACTTATACCTCACCTCACAAAGAAAAAACACCTTGCTTCCCAGTTTAAGTTTTTCAAAACATTGATTAAGGTATGTTACACTACTCAATTATTTTGAATACTCTCTGTTAGAGATCAACAAATTAACATTTTATAAGATTATTGTCATTTTAAAGTTCAAATATTAATTGTGCAGTTTACTCAATAACAGTGTCATACTTGTCAACAAGATAGTAATATTAAATTTTCATTCATATAATCACCTCAATCTATTACAAATTCTCATCACCATTCACGACGCTCTTCCGATCTGCTTGAAAGGCCTAGCCCATTTAGCTAAGGCTGAGGTTTCAAGTTTGAATCCCACCACGTTATTTGTTAGTTGTATATTGATGTATTTCTATGCGCTGTGGTTCAGTTTGTTACATATCTATATACATATTGTGCTCCTATGATGCAAATTTACACTTGCACTCTAAAAAAAACGCCAATATCATTTTTAAAATTGTAACAAAATCTTACCACGCACGATCTCCACTAGTCTTTATAAACTTCCTTCACTTAGTTTGACTTAAATTTTGTTGTATGGGACAATTAGACATTTGTAATGACGCAGAGAAGGTCGATGATGTGCTACAAGACAAGGCATTGGCCTATCTAGACCGTTTTGACAATTTTTCATAACTTTTACATTTGGTGTCTGATTTTCACCCATAATACCATTCCGGAAAGTTCACGACGAGACGAACAAGACTCGTCACTTTGCCACAACGTATGATGGATGTTGGGCGTTTGAGATTGTTTAGAAGGTCAAAACTGCATTTTACTATGTTTTTGCCCCAACGTATGATGGATGTTGGGCGTTTAAGATTTTTTAGAAGGTCAAAACTGCATTTTACTATGTTCTTGTCATGTTTTTTCGTATTTTCATTATTTTCTTTGTAAGCCCTGCCCATTAAGGGACCGTTGGCCCGTATAGGGCTTCTATTTATTTCGTTTTGTAGGATTTTTCCCATTGATTGACTTCGAATAAGAGTTGAGTGTTTTTGATTTGCAATCCTATTTCTTGAGTTGAGTGCGTTGTAGACTACGGTCTGCATTATGTAATCACTATAGTTTGTAACTTTTATTATTTTCTTGTGTATTGAAGTTGTTTTCTCTATGCTAGCATTACTTGGGGTAAGCTATAGTAGTTTTGAACCCAGGTTTGAGAGTTGTATATAGGGTAGCGGAGTTCGTCGACTTGTAATTGCTCGGTGTTGAGGTTACAAAGTGCTATATACAAGATTACACAACCAAAATGTAGAACCGTAACCTCCTAAAGTATAGAAATCAATCTGAACTTGGTCGAACACTCCTCCAATAGATGTTTTAGTGTGAGCTCAAATTTAAGACCACCACTATAATGCCAGAATCATCGCACCCTGTCCATGTGGAACGGCAACCGGAGGCTCACCGGAGTAGCAAGAATTTTGGCCAAAAATTATGTCCTCTCCCACTTGCAACTTACCCTCTGTTTATTTGGCCAAAAACTTCCCAAGAACTAAGTGAACAACTCTCTTGTTTTATACCATAAAGTCTCCATCGGTCCACGCATTCAAATTGGGCCAAATCAATTCAAATGGGAGCAACACTTAGGATATTATATGCTAGTCAAACAAGCACAATCCTCAAAAACAAGAAGGGAGCCAATCACAAGGGGCCATGTCGATTGAGTGAGCTAGCATCCACAAATCTTCACCTTGGATCACTTCAATCCATAGCCAAATTCCCCGGTTACAAGTTCTATTCAAAAAGGATGTGTGAGGTCTTAATTAATTGTCATTGCTCACTCTAGCCATGTACCTGCAAAACAATTAACCATTAACAATTGCAAGAATTGATAAACAAATGGTAAACTTACCACCCACAAGTAATTTTGCTCTAACACCTGCAGGATTATCATCAGTTGCAATGTTGGAGAATTTAACGATCGGTTGCAACCGTGATTTACATTTGATAAAATTATCACTCAAACAGAAGAAGTAAGAAGCAGTAGATTTCTTTTGATCTTTATCATATGTAAAGACAGAATCTGCATAACCCTTAAACTCATGCTTATTGCTTTTTTTTTTCCGAAACACTAATTCCCACATAACCGTCTCACCTAGGAATCTTAAAAGCCATGCAAGTACACACTAATAAAGTTTACCAAAACTAGCCATGAACATACTTAGGAAATTAATCACATAAGTAAGAACATGTCTAGTGATTATCATTGAGTACATCAAAGAAACAATGACATTAGCATAAGGAATTTTACTCATTACCTGTTTTTCTTCATCAGCTTTGGGACATTGTGTAGATGATAAATTTTTTGTGCACCCAATGGTCTCTTGACAAATTTAGCAAACAACATGTCAACCACATACAATAACAAATAAATTTCACAATCAATTTTGCAGTTATTCTAACACAGACATGCATCAAATTCATTAAGATCTTGAGAACAAAAGCATCAAATCTTCTATACCATTGCCTAGGACACTGTTTTACTTTCTAAGCAAGTACACAACTTTAGAAATCCCCTTCACCTTAAACCCTTGAGACTAAGAAAAATAAATGATTCCCTCTACATTAAGAAAAGCAACCCTCGTATCTAGTTGCTCCAACTCCCAATTGAGCTCAACAACCAAGGCCAAGACTAACCAAATAGTCTAGATCGGAAGAGCGTCGTGAGAACACCTCATTATAATCAATCCCCTCTCTCTAAGCAAATCCCTTAGCTACCAACCTAGCTTTGTATCTCATAGGGTCATTAGGCTCAACTCTTCTTTCAACTTATAGATCCATCTACACTAGACTACCTTTTGGTTCTTTGGTATTTCAACCAACTTCCAAGTCTTATTTTTGTTCAGAGACTGGAACTTCTCCTTCATAGTCTGTTTCCACTTCACCTAAAACTAATACAAAGTCGATCAAATTCACAGAGATGTATCTCCAATTCAACTTCACTTGTCTTTTCTCTCTGTCTCTAACCAATTGATAATCTACCAAATTGGTACATGCAGATGTTTCTTCACTAGAGACATCAGTTTCAGAAATTTTAGATTCAAGCTCAAGTTCAGGTTGTTCATCATCTGCTTCATGATCAAATTCATCTTGAGGCTAGGTTTCCCTACCCTCTGAATTAATGTTTAATTTATTTACCTCAAACTCAATCTTCTTTTCAGAAGAACGCTCCTCCTTCTTAGTTTGTTTCTCTCGAGTCTTAAGGCAAGGCATCTCAAGTTTATTGAACTTCACATCTGTGCTATATATGCCTCTTTCACCTAGAACCCACAATCTGTAACCCTTCACCTCTTTAAGATAGCCCAACATGATAAATTTAGTGGCCGTACGGTCCAACTTGCCCTCAACCTGGTGTACAAAAGCCGCACAACCAAACACTCTAAGATGTGAAAAATCTAAAGGCTTACCAGTCCACAATTGTTCTGGAGTTTTGAAGTTAACAGCACTAGAAGGAGACCTATTTATCAAATAGCTAGTAGTACACAAGGCTTCACCCCAAAAACCTTTAGACAATCCTAAACTGATCAACAAGCATCTGACCTTATCTATCAAGGTCTTATTCATCCTCTCAGCCACCTTATTTTGCTGCAGGGTACATTTCACAGTCCCATGTCTCATAATACCCTTACCTTTGCAAAACTTATCAAATTCAAAGTTGCAAAACTCTAGTCCATTGTCAGTTCTAAGAGTTTTCACACGTCTACCCATTTAGCTCTCAACCAACGCAATCTAGAACTTGAATTTACTGAAGGTTTCAGATTTGGATTTAAGGAGATATACCCAAACTTTCCTCGATGTTCATCAACAATGGACAGAAAAAATTTGTTCCCCCCAAATGTAGGATGTTATTCTTGTCCCATCAAATAAGCATGAATGTAATCAAGAGGATGCTTAGTGCAGTGCTCACCAATCTCAAAACTAACTCTGTGTGACTGTCATGGAGCACATGTCTCACAAAAGCTCAAAGGTGCATCACTATCTTTCCCAAGAAACTTTCAGTCACTAAGACATTTCAACCCTCTATTCCCCATGTGTCCCATCCTTCTGTCCAAAAGGTCTGACTTATCCTCAACAACTAAAGATAAAGCTGACTCTCCACTCTCTAAGGCTTCACCTTGAAGGACATACAACCCAATCATGTAATGCCTCAAATTTCAAAACATTAAACATTGCTAACTAATCATTAAAATTGCTGAAAAATAATTTATAATTTCATTTAGTAGAAGGCTTTAGTTTATTTCAACTAAATAACATGTAATTCAAAATAAATATCCAGTTTAATACATTGGATAGATTTTAAAAAATAATAATAGTAATCTCGTATGAATCTAAAGTAAACTATTGATCATATTCATTATCACCACTTATCACCCCTCCACCGGCTCTGAAACCTGACAAAATAATTTTAAAGAAAACGTGAGTATTTTAAATAATACTCAGTAGACTCAGCACATCAATTGATTTATATCATGTAGGCACAAATAGACATGCAACAAGATAATTAGCATGATCTGATCTTTATAACAATAAATCTTGAGAACAAGCATCGTATAATAAATGCAGGTTCTCAACTCTGATCTTAAGTATGTGTACAATAATAACACAATGCATAATGCACGCAATTCAATATCACATATTCACATGTACTAACACAACATAAATCAAGATAAATGCACAAATTTTTAGAAATTACTTATTTTAGAAAATAGAGTCTACCTTCTTGTTGAGTTTGAACTTAATGTGGAGGGAAACCAAACTTTTAAATGCCCGAACATCTCGTCTAATCACAAGAAAAATTTAATTTAATTAGAAATTTAGAAACTACATGGTTTATACTAAAAATAAAAATTTAGGGACTAATTTAAAAATAAAAGTTAAATTTTTGAAAAGTGTAGGGCTGGAATAAATATATCAGAAAAGTTAAAAGGCTAGAATTGCCAATTTATAGTTTCGAGTGACTGACTTGAGTTAAACTAACACTAAAAGGTTTGGAAATAAGCTTTCAAAAGTATGAGGACTAAAGTGGAGGATGAACAAACTTAGGGGTCAACTAGTATAACTCTTAATCATTAATTATTTAACACCAAACCCCCCATTCCCAAACGTTTCAGACGAATGTGAGAGGCAGAGCAAAAATAAAGGGGAAATACTTGGTCTAGGAGGTGAAACAGTAAGCCTTTCTAGTGGTTTTAGGGTGTTCCGACTGAGCATTTGACACGGATTCAAGCTAGAGTTTTGATCTTCAACTATTGGGAAACCAATGGAGTCGATCGATGGAAGAAAATGACATACTGGTTCAAAGTAATGGATCAAAATCTGACAGAATTGTCTAGTTTCCGGCCAATTCTTAGTTCAACGTACATGGTAATGTCATGGGTTTAATTTATTTATGAAAAAATTGGTGACTAGCTGAAGTTTGCATTGTAGGTGTAGTGTAAAGGGCTTGGGTCTCGAATTGTTTCTTCTCTTTCTTCTTTTCTAAATTTTATTGGTTGTAGATGAAGGTTGGTGTGTGGTTTACGGTGATGGTGGATGCTGTGGCTGATGGTGTTGGTGAATGAACAAATAATTGTTCAGAAATTTTGTCATGAAGTCATGGGGAAATTACAAAAATTCTTGAAATGTTTTTGCCTCTATGAAATTCTTGAGTCTGCGATACTATTGGGTTTTGCTGGAATTATTTTGCCGGATTGTATTTTTTTTCTTAAAATGGTTTGTACTACGTTTTATGAAAAGAATATGCATTTTGCTAGCTTTTATAGATTAGTTTTTGTCTCTTGAAATTCCTAGCAAGGTTAAGTGTATGTATACAATTAATTGTCATCCCAAAATTTCATGCATGAAGGTTGGGAATAAGACTGGACTCTTTGAACCAAAAGTGACTTTCAAACTAGAGGTGTGACATCCTAAATTTTTATTACCTTTTTATTTCACATGGCTACCTAAACATAATGCCTAATTTATATGGATCAGAAGTCAAAGATGGAATAATCAAGTCAAGGCCAAAGTTGGACTAAGATGCATTAATTTAATTTTGGGGTTACCATTAAGATGGGGGATTTATGTGGAGTTATATCATAAGTTGGTAGTTTCAATGAAAAAAATGCATGAAGTTAGGGACCTAAATAGAGCAAAGCAAGAAGTTGAGGAACCTTGGGTGAAATTTTTCCTAAATATCTAGATAATTCTCTTATACTTGGGAAATTCCTTCCAAACATACAAACAAAGAGAGCCGAGAGACAAGAGAGACCGAGAGAGGCAGTCAGGAAGGAGTCGATTAAGCACCACCAAAAAAAATAAAAAAGAGATCAACGAACGGGAAGCTAGCCACGAATTGTTGAAGTGGGTTTTTGATCAACTTGGGTTTATGGTTTTAGCTTGGTTCAAGAGGTAAGTAGACCTTTAATTCTATATTACGTTTAATTTGGGGCTTTTGATATATGGCTTGACATCTTGAATCTTAAAGGGGGAAAATAATGAGTTGTTGATATAAGTTAGATGTATTTGAATTTCTTGAAGCATATGCATGGTATGAGATGTCATGGTTTAAAGTTGTTGAGGTTAATTTAAGCAATTTTTATAGAATTGAGTAGTTGATTTTGATTTAGTTTTCAGTGGTTTAAATGGTGTGAAATTAATCTTAGACATAAAATTGGAAGTATGTGAAGACTAGAAGAGAATTATCTAAAGTTAGTATATGAAATTATAGTTTACAAAGGAAAAATTGAAGTTGAAATTTTGGAATGAAGTATTCTTTGGGACTTTAAAGTGAATTCCATAGTATTTTGCTAAATTAAATGAAGTTTTTGGATTAATTGTAAGAAGGAAAGCCATGTCTTTAATATAAAGAAAAACATAAGAGGTTAATATTGAATTCTAGGAAGCCAAACACGTGTGTATGAATTTAATAAAAGGAGTTTAGGCATAGAATTATTACGCATGTTGTTCTGCCCTTCAACTTTAGAAGGTCATAAGTGATAATATATGTGGAATTTTAGTAATACAAGTTGAAAAATGATCTTCCATACCTTATCTATCATTCGGAATTCGAATGATACTGTTTGGAGACTGGTAGGAGTTTTTATGGCATGCTTTGTGAGAGTGGTCAGTGTGCACCCGAGAACAGATTTTGGAAGGATGAAAAAAGATATTTTGGTATTGCCAACATAGTGTTCTTGAGCTCAATTTCATATATAATGAATTTATATGAGTTTTCTACCCTCTAGGAGAATTTCATAAGCCTATGACACCATTCTTGATTCTAAAACGGTTTTAAATGTACATTTCCGATCTTGAAAACTTAATAATCCTTGTTTGAAGAGTTGAATTGAGTCTTGATTCAATAAGTGATGCACATATTTGACCAAAGAGTTTAGTCAAGGGTGGAAATGATGAACTAGTGGATTATTATGATAGCATAATCTTTAGCAATTATTGAGCTTTCTAATTTAGTATATAGTGATAAAAATGATTACTTTAACTAGAAATGAATAGTACTCAGTGAACAAAGGAAAAACAAAAGAGTAAGATTAATTTTGGAACTCTTGGATATAGGAAAGTGGGTAGAGTAGAGGAGCTTCTTATTATGAAAGCATTGATTTTTAATTATTATATTCATGAGATGTCATAGGAAATGATAAAGATTAACAAGAAATGAAACACAAAAGGAGCTACATTACTATTTAGCCGATGAGTGGAGCTTTTCCTCTTCTTTTCTTTTTAAATGGAAATATATTATGCTTTGATTTACAGAAGTTTGCAATGTGTCATGATGATAATGTATTTCCATGAAATTTCACAAAAGTTGATATTTTCTTTAGAAAAGTTCACATAGATGTTTACATGAAATGATGCTTCATGATTTTTAGAGAAATGTTTGATTTGAAATATGAGTTACGATGTATGAAAATCCCCAAAATTGTATCTAATATTATAAATATGCCGTCTATGGGCCAAGGGGCCTATGGCTTAATCTGCTAATATGATATGATGCTTACGGGTGAAGGGGCCTATGACTCAAGCTGTTAATATGATATGCCTTCCAAGCGAAGGGGCCTAATGTACTAGCTATGGCTCAAGCTGGTTGTTGTGCTACCTAGGGCGAAGGGGTCATAAGGTACCTATAGCCCAAGCTGGTGTCTACGCGTGTATGACGTAAAATGAATATGGTTACATGCTAACATGAGATTATGGATACTCTTTGGGGTGAATTTTATGACGATTATTAAATAAAATGATGTTCATGATGTTTTCCAACACGTTATGATTTTATCAATATTGATGTGATGCTGGAATTATAGTTCAAATTAAGAAAGTCCAAAATTGATTTGTACATTTTATTCAAGATTTTGTAAAGTTATATTTTGACTTTCCAAAGCATATTTATTTAAAAACTCCATTCACTGAGCTTGTTAGCTCATGTGTTTTCTAAATAATTTTCTTAGCAGGTAGCAATTGGAGTTTGGACAACTTGTTATAGCTGAGCCTGCTATTTCAAGAATTCAAGACACCATATATAATTGGTCATAGGGTTTGCTGTTATTACGGTTTATAGATTTTAATGCGGTTAAGCTTATTTGTATGTACTAGGTGTTCTCGTGTGATTTATAATGGGTTTATTATATTTCTTCATACATGAATTGTTGTTTGTAATGAAAGAGGAGTTAATGGGCTCGATGATGGGTGTTTGTACAGGTTAGTTTTGTTACTAAATTAAGAGAGATATAGCAAAAGAAAGAAAAAAATTCTAAAATAATTAGCGTGTTACGAACCTTAGTAGTAAATTCTAACTTCTAGTCGGAATTTATCGTCAGCTCACGTCACACTTCAAGTAAATTAGAGGTACTAGGAGTGGGGCATGTTAGTGGGTTAGCCGAAAGGCTCTTTGGCTATTTTTGATTCCAATAAAATAAAAAAGAATGGACTTAGAATTTGAATATGAAGCACAATTGAGCCAAGGAAATTTAGTGATTGACTCGGATTTGAAGAATAGTAGCATTGGACTCTAAATAATTTAACTCGTGAAAATATATTTAACGTTGGCTAGAGGAAATCGATTTGAACTTGGTTCAAAAGGAAAAATCTTGGGTTAAGTTAATTCATTTGAAAAGTCGGATTAAATAAAATTTTGGCTCTTTAAATTTGACTAAAAAACAAGAAATTATATTCTTGTAACTTGATTAATTTGTTTAAGTTTTTTAAATGAACGACTAGACGAAGGCGATTAAGTAAAATAATTCAGATAAGCCATAGCGACACATTTTTAAAAAATTTCTTCTATTCAAATTTTCCAGGTCGCTACAACCTTACCTGCTTAAAAAAATGTCGTTCTTGAAATTAGACTTACTTGATCTATGAGGTCTGGGTATTTCTCTAGAATATCTTCTTCTTTCTCCCAAGCGGCTTCATTAGTACTGTGCCTTCCCCACTGAGCTTTGACTAAGGGAATTTCTCAATTTCTAAAAAAAATGGACTTTTCAGTCTAATATGCACACAGGCACCTCTTCGTAGATAGATCTTTCTTAATCTTAATCGACTCCACATTCACCACAAGACTTGTGTCGTGAATGTATTTCTTCAAAAATGAAACGTGGAATACATCTTGCACAGCAGCTAGCACTAGTGGTAATGCTAACCGATAAGTCGCATTCCCAACACGACCTAGTATTTCAAATGGCTAGCGTATCTAGGTGCCAATTTTCCTCTCTTACCGAATCGTACAACACCTTTCATCGGAGCTACCTTGAGAAATACTTTTTCCCCGACTTAAAATTCCAAATCTTATCTTTGCTTTTCAGCGTAGCTTTTCTGTCTATCTTGAGCAACCTTAATCCTCGCTTTTATCCCTTCAATGTGTGCGACTGTCTTCCTGACCATTTCCAGACCCAATAATTTATGTTTGCCGACCTCGTCGCAGTATAGAGATGAATGACATTTATGACCATACAAGGCTTCATATGAAGCCATCCCAATACTGGACTGGTAGCTGTTATTATAAGCAATCTCAACAAATGGTAAACGCTTCTCCCAATTGCCATCCAAATCTAAAATACACATTCTGAGCATATATTCCATAGTCTGATTAGTCCTTTCGGTTTGACCGTCAGTATGTGGTTGGTATGCCGTACTAAAATTTAATGTAGTTCTCATTGTGTTCTGTAAGTTCTTCCAAAATTTTTAAGTAAATCTCGGGTCTCTGTCGGACACAATTGATGTTGGCACCACTTGTAATCGAACAATTTCTTCAATATACAACTGTGCCAATTACTGTAATGTAAAATTCATACGAACTACCAAAAGTAAGCTGATTTTGTAAATCGATCCGCAATGACCCAAATAGCGTCACAACCACTTTTCGATCTTGGAAGACCTTATATCACGAAATCCATGGAAATTTTCTAGCATTTCCATTTTGGTATCTCCAGTGGGTTCAACAGCCCGGATGGCCTATGATGCTCAACTTTCACTTGTTGACATACTATGCACTTAGCTACAAACTTTGCGATACTCCATTTCATATTCCTTCACTAGAATGCATCGCGTAAATCTCTGTACATTTTTGTAGATCCAGAATGTGCCGCATAAGGGTGTGAGCTTCGGTTAAAATCTCATTCTGGATTTCTTCAGTCTTTGGCATACAGAGGCGCCTCTGAACATAAGCGCCCCATCTGTGGCAATTTCGAATCCAACTCTAATATTTGTCTCAACACTAGATCTCATATTTTCCAAGAATTCATCACCCTTCTGAGCTGTCACAATCCGACCCTTCAAATTAGGCTTAACTGTCAAACTGAATAGTCCAGCAGACTTATGAATACGTGGGGCTATCACCTCAATCCTTAAGTTCTCAAAATTACATATCAAATGTTCTTGCACTGTCCTCAAAACTGCTAACTGACCAGTTTTCTTTCTGCTCAATGCGTATTCCATTACGTTGGTTTTACCCCAGTGATATTGTATAGTGCAATCATAATCCTTTTCTAATTCCAACCACCGTTATTGCCTCATGTTCAACTCCTTCTAAGTGAAGAAGTATTTGAGACTCTTGTGGTCAGTTTAAATCTCACATGTACTTCCGTAGAAGTAGTGATGCCATATATTTAAGGCGTGAACTACTACTACCAACTCAAGGTCATGCATCTGATAATTCTTTTCATGTTGCTTCAGTTGCCTTGAGGCGTAGGCTATGACTTTTCCTTTTTGCATGAGTACACAACCTAAACCATATTTAGATGCTTCACTATAAATAACAAGTTCGTCTGACCCATCTGGTATAGTCAATACTGGCACAATAACCAATCCTTTCTTCAGTTCTTAAAAGCTCTGCTCGCAATTATCCGTCCACTGGAATTTAACAATCCTTCGATAAATCGCCGGTAATATCCCGCGAATCCCGAGAAACTTCTTACGTCTTCAACATTTGTAAGTGTAGGCCAATTTGTGACCGTCTCAACTTTGGAAGGATCGACTTCAATGCCTTTTGTTGTCACAATATGACCTAGGAATCCAACTCTTTCCAACCAAAACTCACATTTTTTAAACTTGGCATACAACTTTTCCTCTCGCAATATTTCCAACACAATTCTCAAGTGTTCCTCATGTTGCCCAACATTCCTCGAGTAAATTAAAATGTCATCAATGAAGACGATGGTAAACTTATCCAGATACTTATGGAAAACTCAATTCATAAAATCCATGAATACTGCTAGGGCACTTGTGAGACCGAAAGGCATTACAGTAAATTTATAACATAATGCCCATATCGCGTCCTTAACGTCGTCTTTGAAATGTCAGCCAGTTTAATTTTCAACTGGTGATAACTTGATCACAAATCGATCTTCGAAAACATGGAAGCTTCATTCAATTCATCAAACAAATCCCTAATCCTAGGAAGGGGATACTTATTCTTGATAGTCAACTTATTTAATTCACGATAATTAATGCACATTCTCATACTACCATCATTTTTCTTTACAAATAATATTGGTACTCCCTGGGGGGATACACTTGGTCTAATGAAACCCTTTTCCAACAGTTCTTCCAACTGCACGTTCAGTTCTTGTAATTCTTTTGGTGCCATGCGGTATGGAGCTTTGGACATAGGTGTAGCTCCAAGTACCAGATCAATTGCGAATTCCACTTACCTTTCAGGTGGAATGCCCCAGCAAGTCATCTGGAAACAGATCAACATATTCACTTACGACTGGTACGCGTTCAAGTGTTACCTCTTCAGTTGACTTGCCTTGAAGGCTAACTACATAACCTTGGCAATTTTCTTTAGCCAAAAATTTTTCTGCTTTCATAGCCGAAATAAGGTGGGGAAGCGCCTTAACTGTTGACCCAAAGAATTTGAATTCTTCCTTTTCATTTCTTTGAAATACTTCTTTCTCATGGCATGTTATAGTAGCACAGTTGCTATTTAGCCAATCCATTCCCAAAATAACATCAAAGTCCTTCATTTCAATCATGTTCAGGTCCGCATTAATTATCAGTCCGTCAAAGTGCCAACAAAGCCTATTGGTACGGCCCTAACTATCTTATCAGTTCCAATTATTCCTCCAGAAGGTATACTAACCTCAAGTATGCTACCAGTTCTTTCTCTTACCAAGTTCAATTTAGCTAAACATGTAGTATATATAAACAAATGTGTAGCACCAGAATCGATCAATATTTAAACAGGAATGGTAGAGACAGATAGTATAGTTGCTATCACATTGTTATCCTCAACTGCATCCTCATGTGTTAGGGCAAACACCCTTGCCTTCCCTTTCTTATTCTGGTCTTACTTCTTAAGTGGCTCTTGATTTTGCACAGGTGTTGCACATCAGTCGGCAACAAAGTGACCTGTTTGACCACAATTGTAATGGACTCCTTTACCCCAAAGGCATTCTCCTTTATGATACTTTCCACATTTTGAGCATTTAGTCAAATTAAAAGTACTCTGCCTACTGCTAGAGTTGGTATTAGGTTCCTTATTTGTGGCATGATTCCTGTTCTGGTTTTGATTCTGGTTATACGATTTCCTCTTGTTATGGTTCTCTCAGTTCTTTTTGCTTGATGCTTCAACAGGCCTTTAATTATTTCGCTCCAAGTTCAAACGAAAAGATATGGCATGTGCTCAATCCAAGACTTGTTCATAGGTGGTGAATTCTTGGGCAGCCATAATCTCTCCTATCTCAAGTCGTAGGCCTTTTTCAAACCTCCTTGCCTTTTTAGCATCAGTGTCAACCAGGTGGGGAGCATATCTAGAGAGTTGCTCAAATTTCCTCTCATACTCCACCAATGGCATATTCCCATGTTCAACTTGTAGGAACTCAGCTTCTTTCTGATCACGCAGTGCTTGGGAAAAATACTTTTGCATCACTACTCCTTTGAATTGATCCCATACCATGGCGCGCTGTTGCGCTGTAGTCTTGGTATGTAGGTACGACTCCCACCAATGACCTGCATCCTTTATTAACATGAATTCTGCACATGAGATTTTCTGGGGGGTCTCTACAACCTATTCTTCCAATGCTAAGGCATCCGCCCTCCCATTAAACGATGGTGGCCTATAGTGATGAAACTGCTCAATGATGTAGCTAGTATTATCAACGTTGACAGGCGGGTTTGGTGCATTCGCTGCATTAGGTGGAGTTGTAGGGCCTCGTTGTTGGCTAAGTTCTTGTATAGCCTGAATGAGATCTCTCAGGAAAGTGGTCTCTCTGGACTCACTAGCAGTATTTTGTGCTCGGGGTTGCACCATTTTCCTTTACAAAGCAAAACTAATTCTTATAATCAAATGAAAACATACTTAACCATCACAATTTAGTCACTCAGATAAACCAGTCCATGAACTATGATAAAAGTAAGGTAGCATCTTTATTAATATCAAATATCCAGTCCTTGAGTAAACAATGGAAAAGAGCACTTTTGCTTGTACAATTCATGAATGAATAGAATTAATAATACTTGTGTTAGCATAAACGTAATGCTACTACGATTTCCTTCCATACTATCTTTCCCTATTCGTCATCGCTAGACCACTCCCAAACATCCCAAGGATGTAGGGGTATAGACAGGGTATACATAGCTATAATGCATGACTCAGGCTTAGACTCCTCATGAGACTTGATCAACTACTGGAGCTTCTACCAATGAAATCTCTACTATTTCCATGTATGAGTATTCATCACTTCCTTCATCTGGTTTTTCTTCCATTTCCCCTTTTGGTTCTTCATCTTCATCCGTCACATCTTCTATCTTAAACCTGTAATCTGGTATTTCTTCAGGCTCCTACGGGGTTGAGGCTGGGGTTGAGGCTACCAATGCTGTATCTATACAAATTCTGGGTAATGGGCAAGGTAGTCAGCCCAATATTCATCCCATCGTGCCAAAAGACAATTACAAAAAATATCGAAAGTGTTTATAACATGAAGTGACGATCTGAAATCTCTATACATCTTATTCATCACTTCTCGTCTCACATCCCTAAAGTTGGAAACCAAGTGAGTGACAGAGCTTTGGTTCCCAATAAAAAAAACCATAGTCTCGAGTCGTTTGTCGTACGAGTCGAAATCTGGCAACGTGCTCCTGGAATGTTACGCCCTCAACTGCCTAAACCTCTCATATGGCAAAAAGCCTGGTCTCGTCCGAGTGCCATATCTGAAAAACCATTTATGAAAGTCTAGTTATGTGGGGCATTCACTAATTTACGAGGACTAGATACATAAAACAGGTTTTTTTAACACATTATGCTCAATCTTAACCTTTATCGGATATGAGTGATTCTCTTTCTGTCTTTACCTCTTATAAAAACTTTATTATCACAAGTGTCCAAGAGATATATAAATTAAACAAAATTTAGCATTATTTCTTTCCTATCTAGTTGGCGGTGTGTGCAATGACGAAGTGGCATTTACATAAGAATTTTTTTTCTTTTTTTTTTTCTGTTTTTTCTGCAAGTCTACAGAAACGTAGACCCGCTCTGATACCAAACTGTAATACCCCAAATTTCATAACGTTAAACATTGCCGACTAACAAGATAAATTTTAGAAAAATAATTTATAATTTCATTTAGCGGAAGGCTTTAGTTTATTTCAACTAAAATAACATGTAGCTCAAAATAAATATCCATTTTAATACTTTGATAGATTTCAAATAATAATAATAGTAATCTCGTCTGAATCTAAAGTAAACTATTGATCATTTTCATTATCGCGACCCATCACCCCGCCACTGGCTCCAAAACCTGACAAAATAATTTTAAAGAAAATGTGAGTATTTTAAATAATACTCATTAGACTCAGCACATCGATTGATTTATATCATGTAGGCACAAATAAACATGCAATAAGATAACTGGTTTGATCTGATCTTTATAAAAATAATTCTTGAGAACAAACATCGTACAGTAAATGCATGTTCCCAACTATGATCTTAAGTACGCATACAATAATAACACAATGCATAAAGCACATGATTCAATATCACATATTCACATGCATGAACACAACATAAATCAAAATAAATGCGCAAATCTTTCGAAATCACTTGTTTTAGAAAATAGACTCTACCTTCTTGTTGAGTTTGAGCTTATTGTGGAGGGAAATCAATCCTTTAAATGTCCGAGTGCCTCGTCTGATCACAAGAAAAATTTAATTTAATTAGAAATTTAGAAATTACATGGTTTATACTAAAAATAAAAATTTATGGACAGATTTTAAAAATAAAAATTAAATTTTTGAAAAGTGTAGGGCTGGAATAAATATATCAGAAAAGTTAAAAGGCTGGAATTGCCAATTTAGAGTTTTGAGGGACTGACTTGAGTTAAACTAACACTAAAAGGTTAGGAAATAAACTTTCAAAAGTATGAGGACTGATGTGGAGGGTGAACAAACTTAGGGTTCAGCTAGTTTAACTCTTAATCTTTAATTATTTAACACCAAACCCCCTGTTCCCGAACGTTTCAGATGAACGTAAGAGGCAAAACAAAAACAGAGGGGAAATTCTTGGTCTGGGAGGTGCAACGGTAAGCCTTGATAGTTGGAATATACATTTCCGACTGAGAGTTTTACAAGGGTTCAAGCCAGAGTTTTGATCTTCAACTATTTGGAAACGGATGGTGTCAATCGGCGGAAGAAAAGGATGAACTGGTTCGAAGTAATGGATCAAAATCCTATGAAATTTCCTAGTTTCGAGCCAATTCTTGGTTCAACGTACATGGTGATGTCATGGGTTTCATTTATTTATGAAAAATTTGGTGATTGTGTGAAGTTTGTACTGTAGGTGTAGTGTAAAGGGCTTAGGTCTTGGTTGTTTCTTCTCTTTGTTCTTTTTTGAATTTTATTGGTTGTAGATGAAGGTTGGTGTGTGGTTTACGGTGATGATGGATGCTGTGGCTGATGATGGTGGTGAATGAACAAATAATTGTGTAGAGATTTTGTCATGAAGTCATAGGGAAATTACTAGAAATTCTTGAAATGTTTCTGCCTCTATGAAATTCTTGAGTCTAGGATGCTACTGGGTTTGCTAGAATTGTTTTGTCGGATTGTATTTTTTTTTCCCTCAAATGGTTTTATACTGTTTCATGAAAAGGATTTGAAACGAGTATGCATTCTAATAGCTTTTATAGGTTAGTTTTCGTCTCTTGAAATTCACAGCAAGGCTAAGTTTATATATACAATTAATTGTCATCCCAAAATTTCATACATGAAGGTTGGGAATAAGAGTGGATTCATTGAACCAACAATGACTTCCAAACTGGGGGTTAGACGAAAGGCTATTTGGCTGTTTTTGCTTCCAATAAAATAATAAAGAATGGACTTTGAATTCGAATTTGAAGCACAATTGAGCCAGGGAAATTTAGTAATCGACTCTGTTTGGAGAATAGTAGCGTTGGACTTTAAATACTCATGGAAATATATTTAAAGTTGGCTAGAGGAAATCAATTTGAACTCTGTTCAAAAGGAAAAATCTTGGGTTTAGTTAATTTATTTGAAACGTCGGATTAAATAAAATTTTGGGCTCTTTAAATTTGACTAAAAATAAAAAATTATATTCTTGTAACCTAATTAATATGTTTAAGTTTTCTAAATGATTGACTAGACGAAGGCGATTAAGTAAAATAATTCAGATAAGCTACAGCGACATTTTTTTAAAAAATTTCTTCTGTTCAAATTTTCCCGGTCGCTACAAATCCTCTTTGATCCTTTCATAACTACAAAAGCTCCATTTGAAACTTTAACGGTACTATAGTAAGACCCAAATTTATAGCCTTCTTCATCTAGGATACTCATAGAAATGAAATTCCTAGCCATCTCGGGAACATGCTGTTAGGAATTGAACAATATATATGCACAGCGGAAATTAAATAAACATCTAATTCCTATGCCTAGAATCGACCATGCACTAGAAAAGAATTCGCGATAGAAAGATACCTCTTAGATGAACGCCGTGAATAGAAAATCCTATTTAACTGAGCTGTCCAATTGTCCAACTTCTAACGGTAATCTACACGGCAAAAATGGATTTGGAACTCCATAATATCGAACAATTCGAAGCGGATATATAGGAGTGTGTTTAGGGTTCTATCAATTTCATGTACTAACAAGAAATTGACAGAATATCCACGATCACATAGTGTAGAATTCATCATACGAATTCAGCCCATTGTCTCTCTCTCAAACCCTAAATACAAGACGCCTATTTATAGTTGTAGGATGTAAAACCCTAATCATATTTGGGTTTCCATGGACCTACAACTAAGCGGTCCAATTAATTAATCTCATTAATTAATTCATCCCGATTAAACACAGTCCAACTAATTGGACCTTGGACATCAATTCCAACAATCTCCTAATTGGACAAGGTCCATTCCAAATCACCAACTCTTACCATTGTGTGTGACCCATTAGGTTCCCACTCACTATGGTAAACGTCGTGATAATATTATTCCAATCCAATTAGAATAAGACAAACTAAAATCTCTATTTTAATTTATCATCGATTCACCTAGATCAATCAGTTCACGTCGCTGTCCAAGATTGACATTTAGCAATGTGTCAAGGCAACCCATGTGACGGGAAATTCGTGTGGTACAACAAGCCTTTATAAGTATAGTTACCGTGGAAATATAATCCCTTCATCAATATAACCTAATTAGTTAAGAGATATAGAAATGTGTCAATCTCATAACAACTAATTATATTATTCACTTTAACTCTTTGTCGATCAAACTAAGTTATGATGAAACCTTTTCAACCCATAACTTCACCCTGGCTGAGGAATTTATATCAACTAAAGTAGGCGAAAAGTAGGTTATACTCTCCCATCATCCAGGAGTGATGAATCCTTATCTTAGATACTCACAACCTTCATGCAACTTTTATTATACCTGTACGGCATCTTCTTGATAACTCATGGCTAAAGTCCCATTAAATGTCGGACTAAGTATAACAATCATCACATAAGATTCTATGGTACCCTCAAGTGAAAGGACCAAATCCCCAACCGTCCATTAGAGATCAACCAATGACGCTTGGATAATTTTACCGTGTGGTATCTCTAGGAGGGCCATCCAATACATGTTCAACTAATAATGAATCCATGTGTCCATTCGGATGTCCCTACATCCTAACTCATGAGATCAGTTACTTTCTTCATAAGAAAGAAATGCGACACATGCTAGTCTATACGCAATAATGATATCTGTATCTCATTATTACACTGACTAGGGATAATTTAAGAATAAGTATATATCTTACATCTCACAATCACAACTCTTTGTGATTAACAAGTTACTATTTTCTTATTCTACAGACTCTAATATTTTACAAGATAACTTTTATCTTATTAATAGATCTGCTACTTGAATACATCAATTAATAGGTGTTTATGCACATCAATGTCAGATCGGAAGAGCAACACCAAAATCCCATACAAATAGATCCAACATCTACTGTATCTAATACACATAAATTTATCATGACCATCATGCTATGACAATAATTTTGTCATAAGATCTCTTGTATGTTTGGATTCGTTCAATCTCTCTGTCACTTGATATCATCTCTTCCCAAGAGAGATACTGCCTCAAAACATATTTAGATAACTGATGAGGCTTAAATTTCCTTCGCTTGTGCGATGGCTCTATTGTTATCACAATCTTTATTGGATCAACAATGATATGAATAAATTCAAGTTCAGTTATGAACTTTATGATCTAAACCGCTTCATTTACTACTTCCAAAGTAGCTATGTATAAGGCTTAATATTTGAATCAGTAGTCGTATCTATCTGGATCTCGTTCCAATTGATTACACTACTATTGTGAGTACATACTTTCCGGAATGGGATATTTCTTTAGACTTTTCAAACTGAGAACTAATATCAATGAATCCACAAACCTTCAGCTTATGTTTTCTCCATAATTTGAAAACATATCTTCAAATGCTTCTTAAGCATTTAAGAATGTTCATGACCATTATAAGATGTTTCCCAACAGAATTCACCTGGAATTTGCTTTTGACCCACAAAACACGTGAAAATTCGGTCCAGTACATAGCATTGCATACTAGATAGATTCCATTGAAATAGGACAATCCATGAAACTTTATCAACATGTGTTCTGCAACACACCATTTTGAGAAAGTGATCCCATCTCTATGGGGCAGAGTCCTCACATAGACTTTTTCACATTAAATCTTCTCAAGATTTTATCTATGTACATAGGTTTGGATAGGCCAAGCATACTTCTAGATCTATTTCAATAGATCTACACCCCAAAGATGTATGCTACCTCTCCCAAATTCCATATGGAGAAAACATTAGATTTTCTGTTTATATAGGGGAATATCGTGTTTCAATAATATGTATCTTTATACAATATTATGAACATGGTCTAACTCCCACTAACTTCTTTTACACACTATTCATCTTCATTCTTGACAAAATCAACCACTTTGATTATCTTATCAAAATGAAAGTTTCAGCTCATCCAAAGTTTCATGATACTCAATTTGACTTTATGGATTCAAAATCTCAGATTGTATCTTATACATCTTTAGTAATCATTCCTAGAGAGGAATACAATTTTGACATCACATTATGTAGAATTCGTCATACGAATTCAGCCCATTGTCTTTCTCTCAAACCCTAAACACAAGACGCCTAAATATGCTACTTTAGCAATAAGAATTCAAAGTTAATACATACATGATTATAGATAAGAAAGCTCTATCAAAGTCAACTTTTGTCTTTAATTTTAACTTCCTCTACCAATCTTGTCTTTTTAACTTGAGCATTACCACCCATGTTGAGCTCTTAGTTGTAAACTAATTTACAATTTATGGATCTTATCTATACTGGCATGTTAACCAAAGTCCAAACTTTGATTGTAATGCATGGAACTCAATTTGAATTCTATAGCATCAAGCCTTACCATCTATGTCAACACTTTGACTTTTATTCTGCGCAGATTGTAGGTTTATCACTTTTAATTATCAATCTATATTGAAAATTATAGGATCAAATCCTTAAGTAGATGAATTCTCCTACACGGCCTACGCGGAGCTGATGTGTTCTTAGAAACCATATTCCTACTATTAGTTTACACATCATCAAATGAAGTATGTTCACTAGTACATCTAGTCAATCAATTTCTTTTGTGGCTTCTTAAACCCCTTCAAGAAACACTCCCACTGTTTTCTTAGAATAAACAATTTCTCTAAGAATAAAACATTAGATGACAGTCATCTCAAATGTGGAGTATAAATCGTATCCAACAACTCCTGTTAATAATCCACAAAGAAATATTTCATACATTATTACCCAAAATAATTTTGAGTTTCATCAATCGACTTAGATGGAACACGTTATAGTGTGTAACATGCAATCTCTATTGCATATCCCAAAACAAGTTTGGAATAACTGTTTGGCATATCAAATTGTAACATATCTAATATGTACAACTTCTCTTAAAATACACCATTATAGAATAATGGTATTTATAAGAATTCAATGCAAGTGAATCTTATTCTCTGTAGATAATCAATTATATCCTTAAATATTCCTTACTCCGATCATATCTAAGTGTTAGAATATCTTTGCAAATAACTTTCCATTTCGGCCTTGAACCTTTTGAACATTTCAAAACTTTTCATGCATAAACTTGATTAAGTACACGAAACCATATCAAATATAGTATCATTGAACTTGACAAAGTAAGAAAAGCTATACCTGACATTTGTAAACTTTTGTCCAAATACATCAATATGGATTAGGATTTATTCATCTTTAATGTCAAAACTATATATAATCTGGATTATCCATTTATACCTCTTTTGTCTTCTATTCTAATAATAGACCTTTTAAGATTTAGAATCTAGATATTAACAATCTTATTTTTCTAGTAGATTCCATAATCAAGAATAACCATTATTCTCAATCTCGATGGAACAACTATTCATGTCCAAACATAAATCAGAAATATTGTTCTTCGTAAAAACTCAATTATAATATCAATATTCTTATCCCAAAACAAAACAAAATGTAACGATAAAAATAGGTTTTGAATGTAGCAACTATTGCTTCATCTCCTACTATGGTTCTATTTTTCCAGTCAGCAGTGATATACTCTATTTTAGTCTCATTCATATTCCAAAAAATATGGGATCAATATCCAGTATCAGATACTTAAATGGCTGAAGAACAGTCTTATCACTCTCATCTTGTAATAGAA
Source organism: Nyctanthes arbor-tristis (assembly GCA_963692815.1). Lineage (NCBI taxonomy): Eukaryota > Viridiplantae > Streptophyta > Magnoliopsida > Lamiales > Oleaceae > Nyctanthes > Nyctanthes arbor-tristis. The sequence goes on along the minus strand of CAVNYN010240158.1, from coordinate 17,397 downwards.
TCTTCTCTAAGATTTATTTCTCTCAAAGATGGTGACTATATATGCCTTGCAGTTCATATTCTAGTGTTCTTTGTCTCTACAAAGATCATTGGTTTTCGATATCTACGTCTTTATACACTTTAACTGAATAACTAACCATCTGGATCTTTCTTAAAGTTCCATCAACATTACTTTTAAATACCGTTAAAGGCTTCAATGGTCAATACTTATCCTTACATCACATTGATGATAAGTTTAACAATTTTAGCATATCAAACAGATTAATGGATAATGCGAATCTAATTCATACATCTCAATTTACAATAAATTATGACGAGCTATCAGACAATGATTATAGAACTTAGTCAATACTTAGCTCATTTTCCTCATTGTGCTTCTAAATAGCATTTAGAGTTTATAGTGCTCAGTATAGTTCATCATTCAACTCTTTGAGATGAATAGTAACAGTGTAAATCTCTATACCCACATGCAACATTTACAACTCATAATGGCAAGTATCACACATACCCATTATGTTTATCATCTCATGATATTTGTAAATTTGCACTATTCTCACAAAACTTCCTGAATAGGAATATTCGCGTAATCTATTTTAAGACATATCCATTATTCTTATGATGTCAGTTCTATAATTTTGGTTCGGAAAATTTTATTGACATCTTGTATGCCAATTAAATTTATAAATATACTCATTATTCAAATATGTAATGATAAGATACAACAAAACTAATTGATGTAGGAAATTAATTTGTCATGAACTTTTATCAAATTAATTATACTCCCACTGAATTAATGATCCCTTTGCATTAATTATTGAAATTCATTTGAATTTCCAGTGGGCTAGGATCCCGTTTGCTTTATTAGAACCTTGAGTTACTCAACAAATCCCAATAAAGCATTCAGGCAGATACGCTATCAATCACATCTCTTATGTAACTCCTAGCTCATCAAGTAGACAACTAATTATCACGCACATCTCACGTACTTACTTGACACGCCTCTAAAATTTTATTTCCTTGAGTCACTCAACAAGAAATAAAACTTTAGTTAAATTCGACCCATTGTTCAGAAACAACATATGTTTCATAGTGATAAACATATTCACGAACGAGTAGCCTTGAGTTACTCAACAAACTAACATCGGTAATGAACTCTAGTTTTTCACTATAACAATGGAAGGCATGTATTAATATTTAATATGAATTTAATATTTTAATTAACGGTTCATTCTCATCTCAATCATGTATAGTAATAACATCCAATATATAATTAACTATACATAATTAATAAGTGTAGGTCGTTATGAATTACTTCTACCCAATCTTCTTGAGCCAAGAAAAAGACTAGATAATAATTTATTAGGAGATATCACATTCAATCATCAAATGCTAAATGCAAATAATCTCGATTTTCCCTTTCAATTTGTATCATATACAAATTATCATGTTATATCTCAAACAAGAAAGAGGAAAAATAAATTAACTGAACATTCATAACTAGTATCCTATACTAGTTTATTGCAACCAATCATATGGTCCAAATCCATAATAATCCACTAAATCCACTCAATTAATATCACATATTAATAAATATATCAATTTCTAGATTTAGTATTGACAATGATCGTCTAAACTAATTTAAATAAGATGGAACAGATCAATCCAAATTAAATAATTAATCTAATTAATCAAGTAATTTCGCAACAATAAAGTCAATCAATTAATCGTATTAATTAACCAATTTTATTAACAATTGGGGATAACTACAAAATAACTCTTTATTTTGTTGTTAATATCAAAGTCATACTTTATTTCGAAAGATTTACAACAAAATAAAGAACTTTTGTATAAAATAAATGATTTTGGCAAAACAAACTTTTCATAAAATTTAAATTTGACTCAATTGAAAATTTTCTAAAATTTTACAAAACTGTTAAATTGTAATTCAAACCCCAAGGACCATTTGTCAATTTTGAAAAATATAAGACAATTTCTGAAATTTCCAAAAATTTAGGGACAATCCGTGAAGTTCCAAAACTTAAGGGACTGCCTAAGCAATTTCCAAAATTATTAGGCTACCCCAGATAATTATTAAAACTGAAGGACTTAAACGCAATTTCATAAACTACATATACCTTCATCCTTTAGTTCAAAACTTGAGGGGCTTCTTGTGCAATTTCAGAAATTACAAAAGAGCCCCCGTCTCTCCAAGCTTCAGGCGATAGCAAAGGCGGTTGGGGTTAACTCTAGCCGCCGCCTTCACGTTCTATCCACCAGGCGCTGCTTCAGGAGCAGCCTTGCCGGCGGTTGCTACGGGGCTCCGGAACCTTTCTAATGCCTTTCGCGCTGCTGTTCATAGCAGCAAACCACTGCTATTTACAGCAGTGCTTGTTACCTGGCAGGGCAGTGGCGAACTATTTGTCGCTGCCCCCAATTCCTCATGCGCTGTTTTGCAGTTCAGCGACAGACACTTGCCGCTACTTATCCAGTCTGCTCGCGTGGCAGCAGCGGCAGCGCTAGTGCTGCGGCGCCAACCATTCGCCGCTGGAACTATTTTGACGGTCGACACTGCGATTTTTGCCTTTTTTTTTAAATTATAAATCCGAATCTCATTCAGATTTAATTGTCAATAATTCAAATCAAATTAATACATGTAACAATAACAATTATTGTGAATTTCATCAATAGTATTAAACAAATTTTAATAAGTAACAAGGCAGGCTCTGATACCACTGCTAGGAATTGAACAATATATATGCAATTGAACAATATATATGCACAGCGGAAATTAAATAAGCATCCAATTCCTATGCCTATAATTGATCTTGCACTTGAAAAGAATTCGTGATAGAAAGATACCACCTAAATGAATGCCGTGAATAGCAAATCTTATTCGACTATTGGAGCATTGCTCATCACCATAGCAGTCCAATTGTCCAGCCTCTAACGGTAATCCACACGGCAAGAATGGATTTGGAACTCCATAATATCGAACAATTCGAAGCGGATAAATAGGAGTGTGTTTAGCGATCTATCAATTTCATGTGCTAGCAAGAAATTGACAAAATATCCACGATCACATCGTGTAGAATTCCTCATACGAATTCAGCCCATTGTCTCTCTCTCAAACCCTAAACACAAGACGCCTATTTATAGTTGTAGGATGTAAAACTTTAATTGTATTTGGGTTTCTATAGGCCTATAACTAAGCGGTCCAATTAATTAATCTCATTAATTAATTCATCCCGATTAAACCCGGTCCAACTAATTAGACCTTGGACATCAATTCCAACACATGCCTGACACCCAATAGAGATCTGACTATACCATCATGCATTATAATGGCAATGTCTCCTACCCCCTCCACTGTATGTGAAGTGTTATCTCCCAAATAGGCTTGTCTAGACTCAACCTCCCCGTAGTTATAAAACCAAGATACGTACGGAAACATATGAGCAGTGGCACCTGAATCAAGGATCCACTCCTTGAGAAAGTTAAAACTGCTCACCTTTATAGCATGCAGGCTCCCCTAGTCACTAGAAGTGACAGTATCAATCATTGTATTCATGTACAAGTCATAAAAAGAATCAACAACAGCAACAAGGTTCTGATCACTACCCAGCTATACCTTTTGCTTTCCCTTAGAGTTAGGAGAGTTTCTCTTAAAGTGCACCAACATGTTACAATTGTAGCACTTTTTACTACTATTGTCACAATACTTAGACCTACCCCTTGACTTCTCTCTACTCTTCTTATGACTAGAGTTATAATTCTCACTAGACTCATGCCTCCCCCGAGTACTACTAAACAAGCTCTCCTCTCTCATGCCTTCAACTCCCTAGACTTCAAAGCATCCATCACAATAGCCTGAGTCAACTTATCCCTACTATACTTGATGGAATTCTCAACATCTCTATACGATTCAGGAAGAGAGTTTAAAAAAAAAAAAAACAGCCAAATCTTTATCATCATATTTCTTTTTATTGTAGGCCAAATGTTTGACAATCTTGCTAAAATCAACGAGGTTGGACTCATTGTCCTTTACCGCGTCCATTTTGAAAATAAAAAGTTTCTCAAGCAAGTAAATCTTGCTTGGCAAGGTTTGTCAAAAACATCTTGTCAAGAGTTTCCTATAATTCTTTAGCAGTCTTATGCTCAACTTGTCTCACAATATCATCAAACAAATGCATAATGATAGAACTGTGTGCAATTTCATTCTTAACAACAATTTCATCAGGTTTATCTTTCAATACAGCAGGATATGTGCTTAGATTATCTAGTTCTTTAGCAACCCTTTGTTGAATTAAAATGGCTTTCATTTTTTGCTTCCAAATCGAGTAATCTCCCTTACCATCAAATGGTGACAATTCCACTTTCAAGCCCATGACGGGTAACTTAAAGACATATACAGATTCAACAATAGGATTTTGATCAATTTCAGAGTCACTTATCCATCAAGTACGCAAATGCAACCTAAACCAATCTAATACTGAAATCACTTATCAATACTGAAATCACTTTCTAATATGATGCAAATCACAATACATTCGCGCACATGACAATATTCACCAATACCAATTTCTCTAGTATTAAAGACAAGTAATGCACACAATGTATCTATCAAGACAACTCAAGAAATTCAATCAAGCAATCAAGTCACAATTTTATGGCAGATGAGAGAGCAAAAAATTCATATAATCACATCACCAAAACTATCACACATAATTCAAGGATCGAAGGAAATTAACAACCTAAATCATACTTCTAAAGGGTAACTTTAGAGTGATATTACCCAACACCATTGAAAACAACGTTTTGTGTCTTCGGTACTTGATAAATAAATGAATCCAGAGAATAGATATTCTGAAACAGTGCACCACCAGGCACGAAGTAGCAAAACCTCTGGAAGACCACCTCAAGCTCACTGTTGGAGCCCTACCGCCTCACCGATCACTAGAAAATTACACCACCACTTGAAGTTCTGGGAACAATTTGTTAGTTGACATCATTGCTGGAGAAAGCCCCACGCGCCACCCCACACGCCGGTGTTGGTGAGTCATCAAAAAGTCACGCTCCACCCATAGCTTTGTCTTGTCACAAGGATCATGGATCTAGTCTTAGTTTCTTGATATGATGTCTGGATTGGCTGGAATCGAGCTTTGAAGTCGCGGATTTTGGGGTTTTTTGCAAAACTGATCGGAAGTTTTTCTTTGATTTGAGGTCTGATTTCTTGAGTTTTTCTACCACTTTGTTCCTCCTACCATAACTCTAATACCATTTGTTGAGCTTACAAAGTGTTGTATACAAGATTACACAAGCAACATGCGAGATCTGCAACCTCTTAAAGTGTAGAAATCAACCCGAACTTGCTTGAACACTCCTTCAATAGATGTTTCAGAGTGAGCTCGGATTTAAGACCATCACTATAATGCCGGAATCATTGCACTGTCTCCTTGGAGAATAGCAACCGGAGGCTTACCGGAATAGCAAGATCTTGGCTGGAAAGTATGTCCTCTCCCACTTGCAACTCACCCTCTCTTTAGCTGGCCAGAGACTTCCCAAGAATAAAGTGAAACAACTCTCTTGTCTTATACCACAAAGTCCCTAATGGTCTACTAATTCAAACTGGGTCAAAGCAATTCAAATGGAACAACACTTAAGGATATTACATGCAATTCAAACAAGCACAATCCTCACAAACAAGAAGAGAGCCAATCACAAGGTGCCAAGTGGATTGAGTGAGCTGCCATCCACACTCGGACTATGTATAGGCATTTTTCCAAAGTAGAAAATTTTGTTGTTTAATTATTACTATTGCTTCCGCAAATAATAGTTGTTAATGTTAATAATATTAGTATATTTACTACTGCTTAAATAATGAGCTGCTAAAATTAATCTGCTTATATGTTTGAAGTCCTCTTATCTATCTATATATTAATTAATCTGTTTAAGTCTCGGTACCTTTTGTACCGTTTACAAAAACCTCAGAAAAGACTTGAACATGTGACTATTTGGTTTAACAATTAACCTACCATTTTGCCCATTTATTTTGTTTATTAATCTTTTTTATTAATAAATTAAAATACCAAATCTGAAATATCAATTCCAAAATAAACTTTAATCCATCATAATTCGTTAATTCACCATCTCTACCGTGTGTATTAGTTGGTTTAATGTTATTTGAATTTTTTAATGCATTGTACATTTTTTTTTTGAATTTGTTAGTTTTATTTGGATTTTTTAAAATGAGTCGGGTATCTCTACGGTGTGTATTAGTGAGTTTAATATTATTTGAGTTTTTTAATGCATTGTACATTTTTTTTTAATTTGTTAGTTTTATTAGGATTTTTAAAATGAGGCGGACAACATGTATTTTTTCCATTATTGTATATATGTACAGAGGATTATATGTAAGAATGTATGTTGTCTTTTAAACAATCTTGAACTTTACGATAACTAAGTCCATTGACCTTATTGATTCAATTATTGTATACTTGTGTTTTTATATTTTATACAGTGATGTAAATATTACAGATTTATGTTTAACTATCTAATAATATATTTTAGTAAGCTTTTCTACCATAACTATTTAGAATAAAATAAAATATATTAAATTGCTAAACTATGTAAAACCCTTTTTATATTCATTTAATTTATTTTAAGGTGATGAGTGTGATAAGCCGAAACTTTAGGCTACCCGAGACTCTTTTACATCCTTGTAATTAATTATCCACTAATCTTCTTTATTCTCTATTATTTTACTTATTCGAGCGGCAACGATATAATATTTGAATAATTGCTCCACAAATGTTCAAACGTATTACGTCCTTGAGGCATTGGGGGAGAGGGAAAAGAAATTATTCATATTTTATAGCTTGGTATATCAAATATTTCAATGTTACATTAAATAGAATTTTTGTTTAACCCGAGTACACCGCCTTTAAGAAATTTCAAATAATGCAAAAGACAATCCATAACAAGATCAAATATCTAAGATATTCTAACCAATTCGGAAAAAATCATATATGACATTTTAACATCTTCAGTGCAAATGGTTTTTCCAAGCTATCAAAGTCCTCAATATTAGTAAACTAAAATTAAATTAACTAAGCTTGAGAAAAATAATTAATATGAGACTAGAAAAAAAGTCTCAAATTTTCTGCTTATTAAAAAGAAAATAAAAAAAAAGGCTAAACAAAGATTCTAAATTATGAAATCTTGTCATAGTTTAGATCATGTCATTAATTAATATGATCTAAATTCAATTCAATAACATTAATTCATATCAAAGAGGATAGTTGCAAAAAATGACAAAAAGATCATAAAAGAGGAATTTCCATGTACAATTTGAAATAACTAGTCTAACACCAGTGCGTTTGCACAAGAAGATTAATTCCGATATATATAACTAATATAACTAATAAAAGGTTTAAACATATGAAAAACTTGAAGATGTTAAACACGGCTCTTTGTAATAAATTTGCATTAAATCTTCCTGGTAAATGATAAAAATAATAACGAAAGTAGTGGTATTAGCAATATGATAAAAATAAAGTAAAAAACTTCATAATTAATTATGTCACTATAAATGACATTTAGTATTAGAAGAAGGAAACTGAGATCCGAGGTTGAGTAACCAATTAGGCAAAGGTGGATAGTTAGAAATGACATATATTATTAATTCCATAGAGCCTCAATAGTCAAAAACAACTATAAATAGGTGTCTTATGTTTAAGGTTTTCTGAGGGAGACAATGGGGAAAATTCGTATGGCGAATTTTATATGATGTGATCGTAGATATTCTGTTAACTTCTTGCTAGCACATAAAATTGACAGAACCTTAAACATACTCTCATAAATCCGCTTCAAATTGTTCAATGTTGTGGAGTTCTAAATCCATTCTTGCCGTGTGGATTACCGTTAGAGGCTGGACAATTAGACAGTTGTGGTGATGAGCATTGCTCCAACGGTCAAATAAGATTTGCTATTCACAGTGTTCATGATGGAGAGTATTTTTCTATCATGAATTATTTTTGAAGTACAAGGTCGATTCTAGGCATAGGAATTAGACGTTTATTTAATTTCAACTGTGCATATATATTATTCAATTTCTAACAGTGGTATCAGAGCCTAACTTGTTACTTGTTAGAATTTGTCGCCTTTGATGGATTTACACAATAATTGTTATTATTATATATCAATTTGATTTCGGTATTGACATAAATTATTTTTGAAATAATTAAAATGTGTGAAATTTGATTTCATAATCTAAAAAAAAAGGATCTGTTCATGAACGGATGTGACGCAACAGCAAACCGTCAGAATTGCTCTGGCGGTGGGCAGCAATTGCAGTGGCCAAAGGGTGGCTGCAACTACCACCACCAGCACAGCTGTTTCTTCAGCGTGCGCGAGCAGTCGCAGCAGCCCGCTGCGCTTCGCAGCAGTACCAGAGGAGCCAGGAATTTCCGGCGCCTGTCGCTTCTACTGCCGGCTGGCGCTGCTTTTGAAGCAACACCCCCTGGGAGTAGATTTTCAGCGGCTCGAGGTCTGCCGCGCCCCTGGCTAGGGTTCTGAACCCTAGCCTGAACAGTGGATACCAAATTTGGGAGACAGGGGCTCTTGTGCAATTTTCTAAAATTGCACAAGAAGCCCCTTAGGTTTTGAACCTAACGGAAAAGGTATATGTGGTTTATGAAATTGCGTTTAAGTCCTTCAGTTTTAATAATTATCTAGGGCAGCCTAATAATTTTGGAAATTGCTTAGACAGTCCCTTAAGTTTTGGAACTTCACAGATTGACCCTAAAGTTTTGGAAATTTCAGAATTTATGTTATATTTTTTTAAATTGACAAATTGGTCCTTGGGGTTTGATCTACAATTTAAAAGTCTTGTAAAATTTTAGAAATTTTTCAATTGAGTCAAAATTTAAATTTTTGAAAAGTTTGTTTTGCCAAAATCATTTATTTTGAACAAAAGTTGAATTTTGACTTAATTTGAATTATGATTTTAACCCAAAATCTTTTCAAAACTTATATCACAGTATGACTTTGATATTAATAACAAAATAAAGAGTTATTTTGTAGTCATCCCCAATTGCTAATAAAGTTGGTTAATTAATACAATTAATTGATTGACTTTATTATTGTGAAATTACTTGATTAATTGGATTAATTATTTAATTTCGATTGATCTATTCGATCTTGTTTAAATTGGTTTAGACGATTATTGTTAATTCCAAATCTAGAAATTGATATGTTTATTAATATGTGATATTAATTAAATGGATTTAGTGGATTATTATGGATTTGGACCATATGATTGGTTGCAATAAACTAGTATAGGATACTAGTTATGATTGTTTGGTTATTTTATTTTTCCCCTTCCTTGTTTGAGATATAACAATATAATTTGTATACGATACGAATTGAGAGGGAAAATGGAGATCATTTGCATTTAGCATTTGATGATCAAATGTGATATCTCCTAATAAATTATTATCTAGTCTTCTTCTTGGCTCAAGAATATTGGGTAGAAGTAATCCATAATGATCTACACTTATTAATTATGTATAGTTAATTACATATTGCCTGTTATTACTAGACATGATTGAGATGAGACTAATCCCTTAATTAAAATATTAAATTCGTATTGAATGTTAATACATGCCTTCCACTGCTATAGTGAAAAACTCATTACTGATGTCGGTTTGTCGAGTAACTCAAGGCTGCTCGTTCGTGAATATGTTCATCACTATGAAATATATGATGTTTCTGAACAGTGGGTTGAATTTAAATAAAGTTTTATTTCTTGTTGAGTGACTCAAGGAAATAAAATTTTAAAAGCGTGTCAAGTAAGTACATGAGATGTGTGTGACAATTAGTTGTCTACTTGATGATCTAGGAGTCATATAAGAGATGTGATTGATAGTTTATCTACCTGAATGCTTTATTGGGATTTGTTGAGTGACTCAAGGTTCTAATAAAGCAAACGGGATCCTAGCCCACTGGAAATTCAAATGAATTTCAATAATTAATGTAGAGGAATCATTAATTTAGTGGGAGTATAATTAATTTGATACAAGTCCATGTCACATTAATTTCCCACATCACTTAATTTTGTTCTATCTTGTTATAACATATTTGAACAATGATTATATTTATAAATTTAATTGGCATTTTAGATGTCAACAAAATTTTCTGAACCAAAATTATAGAACTAACATCATAAGGAGAATTGTTCTTAGATAAGAAGAATGGATATGTCTTAAAACAGATTACACGAATGTTCCTACTGAGGAAGATTTGCGAGAATAGTGCAAATTTACAGATCGGAAGAGCGTCGTGTACATAATGGATATGTGTAATACTTGCCATTATGAGCTGTAAATATTGCATGTGGGTACAGAGATTTATACTGTTAATATTCATCTCAAAGAGTTGAAAGATGAGTTATACTGAGTAGTATAAACTCTAAATGGTGTGCAGAAGTACAACTAGAAATTAAGCTAAGTATTGACTTAGTTCTATAATCATTGTCTGATAGCTCATCACAATTTATTGTAAATTGAGATGTATGAATTAGATTCATCTTACTCACTAGACTGTTTGATATGCTAAAACTGCTGACCTTACCATCAGTGTGATGTAAGGGAAAGTATTGACCATTGAAGCCTTTAATGGTACTTAAAGGCAGGGTTGATGGAACTTTAAGAAAGATTCCAAATGGTCAGTAATATAGTTAAAGTGTATAAAGACATATATCCAAAATCAGGGATCTTTGTACAGACAAAGAACATTAGAACAGGAACTGTAAGGCATATATAATCATCATCATCTTGGAAAGAAAAGAAATCTTGGAAAAGATCTTACTACAAGATAAGGATGATATGACTGCTCTTCAGTCTCTTAAATAGTAGATGATGGATATTGATCCCATATTTTTCGGAATATGAATGAGACTGAAACAGAGCATATCACTGCAGAAGGAAAAATAGGACCTATAGTAAGAAATGAAGCAATTGTTGCTCCATTTAAAACCTATTACCCGACTTACCTTTTGTTTTGTTTTGGGATAAGAATATTGATATTATCTAGTTCTTATGAAGAACATTATTTCTGACTCATGTTTGGACATGTATAGTTATTTCATTGAGATTGAGAATAATGGTTATTCTTAATTATGGAATCTACAAGAAAAATAAAATTGATAATATCAGGATTCTAAATCCTAAAAGGTCTATTATCATAATAGAAGACAAAAGAGGTATAGATAATCTAGATAATATCATGTTCTGACATTAACGACAAATAAGTCCTCATCCATACTGATATACTTGGACAAAAGTCTACAAATGTCAGGTATCGCTTTTCTTACTTTGTCAAGTTCAATGATGACTCTATTGGATATGGTTTCATGTACTTGATCAAGTTTATGCATGAAAAGTTTTGAAATGTTCAAAAGGTTCAACTCGGAAACAGAAAGCTATTTGAAAAGATATTCTAACACTTAAATATGATAGAAGTAAAGAATATTAAAGAGTATAATTGATTATCTAAAGAGAATAAGATTCTCTTGCAGTGAATTTCTATAAATACACCATTCTATAATAGTGTATTTGAAGGGAAGTTGTACATATTAGATATGTTACAATTTGATATGCCAAACAATTATTCCAAACTTGTTCTGGGATATGCAATAGAGATTGCATGTTACACACTGTAACATCTTCCATCTAAGTTGATTGATGAAACTCAAAATTATTTTAGGTAATGACACTTTTAGAAAGTGTATAAAATATTTCTTTGTAGATTATCCAATAGAATTTTTGGATACAATTTATACTCCACATGTGAGATGAATATCATTTTATGTTGTATTCTTAGAGAAATTGTTTATTCTAGGAAAACAGTGGGAGTGGTTCTTGAAGGGGTTCAAGAAACCATGAAAGAAATTGGTCGTCTAGATGTACTAGTGATCTTACTTCATTAGATGATATGTAAACTGGTAATAGGAATATGGTTCCTAAGAATACATCAACCCCACATAGACGGGTAGGGGAATCCATCTATCTTAGAATATGATCCTGTGATTTTCAATATTGGATTGATAATTAAAGATGATAAACCTACCATTTACAGATAATGAAAGGTCAAAGTATTGACCTAGAACCTAGAAGGGAAGGTTTGATGCAATAAAATTCATTGTGAGCTCCATGACAACCAAAGTGTGGACTTTGATTGACTTATCAGAATAGGTAGGACTTATATGTTATAAATTGGTTTACAATCAAGACATTAACATAGATAGTAATGCTCAAGTTAAAAAGAGACAAGATTGGCAGTGGAGGTTTAAATCAAAGACAAAAGTTTACTTTGACAGAACTTTATTATCTATAATCATGTTTGTATTAAATTTGAATTCTTGATGCTAAAGTAGCACATTTTGAGATTTGACAGATGGATGTCAAAATTATATTCCTCTATAGGAATGTTAGTAAGGATGTATATGATACACTCTTGACATTTTGAATCCATAAAGTCAAATTGAGTACTAGTCAAACCTTGGATAAGCTGAAACTTTCATTTTGATAGCATAATCAAAGTGTTTGATTCTATCAAATATGGAGAGGAATAGTGTGTACAAGACATTTACTGAGCGTTAGACCGTGTTCATAATATTGCATAAGAATACATATTATTAAAACACGTTATCCCCATATATAAATAGAAAATCCAAAACTTTTCTCCATATGAGATTTGGGAGAGGTAGCATGCATCTTTGGGATGTAATCTATTGTAATAGATCTAGAAGTATGCTTGGCCTATCCAAATCTATGTACATAGATAAAATATTGAGAAGATTTGATGTGAAAGAGTCTATGTGAGGACTCTGTCCCATAAAGATGAGATCACTTTCTCAAAAAGTGTGTTACAGAACACATATTGAGGAAGTTACATTGATAGAATTCCTCGTGCTACTATAACAGAATCCATCTAGTATGCAATGATATGTACTGGACCGAATGTTTCACATGTTTTGAGGATCTAAAGCAAATTTCAGGTGAATTCTATTGGGAAACATCTTATAACGGTCATGAATGTTCTTAAATGCTTGAGAAGCACTTGAAGAAATATTTTTGAAATATGGAGATATATGAACTAAGAGTTCACGTATTTACTGATGTCAGTTCTCAGTCCGAAAAGAGATAAAAAAAATCCTAATCTGGAAAGTTATTACTCATCATAGTTGTGTGATTAACTGGAAAGAGTTCCAGATAGATACAACTACTATTCAAATATAAAGCCTTGTATATAACTACTTTGGAAGTAGTAAATGAAGCGGTTTAGATTGTAAAGTTCATAAATGAATTTGAATTTGTTCATATCATTGTTGATCCAATAAAGATTGTGATAACAATGAAGTCATCGCACAAATGAAGGAAACTGGGTCTCATCAGCGATCTAAGTATGTTTTGAGGCAGTATGTCTCTTGAAAAGAGATGATACAAAATGATAGAGAGATTGAAGGAATCCATCCTAACATACAAGAGATCTTATGACAAGGTTGTTGTCATAGCATGATGGTCATGATAAATCCATATGTATTAGATACAATGGATATAGCATTTATTCATATGGGATTCTGGTGTTGCAATCTTTGTTCAACATTGATGTGCATAAACACCTATTAATTGTTGTATTTAAGTAGCAGATCTATTATTAAGACACAAGTTATCTTGTAAAATAATAGAGTCCGTAGAATAAGATTATAGTAACTTATTAATCACAAGAAGTTGTGATTGTGAGATGTAAGTTATATTCTTATTCTTAAAATATCCCTAGTAGATGTAGTAATGAGATACGGATATCATTATGCAGATAGACAAGTATGTGTCGCATTTCTTTCTTATGAAGAAAGTAACTGATCTTATAAGTTAGGATGTAGAGACATCTGAATAGACACATGGATATATTGTTAGTTAAACATGTATTGGATGACCCGCCTAGAGATACCACATGGTAAATTATCCAAGCGTCAGTAGTTAATCTCTAATGGACAGTTGTGGAATTGTTCATTTGACTTGAGGGTACCATAGAATCTTATGTGATGATTGTTATACTTAGTTGGACATTTGATGAAACTCTAGCCACGAGTTATCAAGAAGATGTTGTACAGATATAATGAAAGTTGCATGAAGGTTGTGAGTATCTAAGATGAGGATTCATCACTCTTGGATAATGGGAAATTATAACCTACTTTTCGCCTACTTTGGTTGATATAAATTCCTCGACCGGGATGAAGTTACGGGTTGAAAAAGTTTCATCATAACTTGCTTTGATCAACAAAGAGTTAAGGTAAATAACATAATTAGTTGTTATGAGATTGATACGTTTCCATATCTCTTAACCGATTGGGTTATATTGATGAAGAGATTATATTTCCACGGTAACTTTACATATAAAGGCTTGTCGTACCAGATCGGAAGTTCCCATCACATGGGTTGCCTTGACACATTGCTAGATGTCAATCTTGGATGGTGATGTGAAATGATCAATCTAGGTGAATCGATAATAAATTAAAATAGAGATTTTGATTTGTCTTATTCTAATTGGATTAGAATAATAGTATCACGACATTTGATATCGTGAGTGGGAGCCTAATGGGTCACACACAAAGGTAAGAGTTGGTGATTTGGAATAGACCTTGTACAAGTGGGAGATTGTTGGAATTGATGTCCAAGGTCCAATTAGTTGGACTAGGTTTAATTGGACCGAATTAATTAATCTAATTAATTAATTAAACTGCTCAGTTGTAGGCCCTTGGAAGCCCAAATATGATTAGGGTTTTCTATCCTACAACTATAAATAGGCGTCTTATGTTTAAAGTTTTCTGAGGGAGACAATGGGGAAAACTCCTATGACAAATTTTACACGATGTGATCGTAGATATTCTGTTAACTTCTTGCTAGCACATAAAATTGACAGAACCCTAAATATACTCCCATAAATCCGCTTCGAATTGTTCAAAGTTGTGGAGTTCCAAATCCATTCTTGCCTTGTGTATTATCGTTAAAGGCTGGACAATTGGACAACTGTGGAGATTAGCATTGCTCCAACGGTCAAATAAGATTTGCTATTCACGGCGTTCATCAACGAGGTATTTTTCTATCATGAATTATTTTTGAAGTGCAAGGTCGGTTCTAGGCATAGGAATTAGACGTTTATTTAATTTCCGTTGTGCATATATATTGTTCAATTTCTAACACCGATACGATACTCAGGAGAAATCAAGCATTCCTCAAGTTGCTTAACATCTCCTTTTCTTGCCATTATTTGTTTTGAAATTTGCAACCCCTTTTACTTTACTCGCTAACCAACGGAAAAAAAAAATACAAATATGTTTCATTACATTCAAGAATTCCGTAAGTGCAAAACTATTAATGGTACATAAAAGCAATTTCAGAAACAAAATCCAGAATGCATCAATATGATATATGATCATATAGAAGAATAACCTTCCATTGAATTTCAAAATCTGAATTGGAGAAAGAGTGAGAAAAAAATGGGAAATGAGTATGGTAACCTGATAGTGTGCAGAACATTTCAGTTAAGGCAACCTGTAAATAAAATATTGACGGCCGATTAAGATAGCAAATTATGAGAAGACGTACTACAACTTCCCATATCAACTCATCTAATGTAATTATCAGAGGTTCATCTAATGTAATTATCAGAGGTACGAAAATCATTAACTTCCTAAGTGGTTAAGTTTCCAAATAATAACAAAACAAACATATTTCGATTGATAATCACAATGGCTTGCATTATTTTCAGCATCTTCTAGCGGTAGTTACACCAGGGGCAAAACTAAACAATTGGGCTCATTCTCAGAAGTGTGAGTCTCGAGAATCATCTTCTCGACGGAGTAATCCTTTCTGGATGGCTCTTCCTAGGCTGGCAGCCACTCTACGGTGAGCAACCGCGTTTAAAGGGCGTGAGTCAAATCACCCGATCGATTAGTTTCATAATCCATAAAATAACATTTACATAGAAAGGAAATTAATCTAAATGTGAGTTGTGGCTCACTTAAACCCATTTAGACCATTTGACTCTTTGACCCAATTTGAAAGTGTTGACCGTTGGGGTCTTTCCCATTTATAAAGACAATGCTTTGTCTTTTGTTTCTTGGGTTTGGCCATTTCAATAGGAACAAGAGAGGCAGTGAGGGTGTGAGCATTTTCCGGCGAAAATTTGTCCAACTCCGATGGGCCTCCGGTTGCCATTCCTCAAGGAGACGGTGCTATGATTCCGGTACACAAAGTGTGGTTCTAAATAGATCTCAAACATATACACAAGAGGGAGTTTTGGAGCAAGCTTGGAGTTGTTATTTCTACCACTTTGGGAGATTATTGGGGCTTAGATTTGCAAGAATCTTGTGTTATAGGCCTAGTAATCTCAACAAATGGTATCAGATTGAAATCGAAGAAAACAGCATCGAGTAGTTTTGAAAATTTTCAAAGTTTCGGAACTTTGAAGCCTCGATTCTGGACAATCCATACATCATCTCGAGAAACCAAGACCAGATCCATGATACTCGCGGTGAGACGAAGCTACAGGTGGAGCGCGACTTTCCAGCGACACTCCGACGCGTGAGGTGCACGCGCCACTCCGACGGTGTCAAAAGGTAGATTGTTGCCGACGGCAAGGCAGACCCTCTGGTGGTGGTGGTGTAATTTTCAGGTGACCGGTTGAGGCGGTAGAGCTCCGGCAGTGAGCTTGAGGTGGTTTTCCGGCGAGCTATCGCATTGTGGCTGGTGGTGCACCGTTTCAGACGATACATTCTCTAAATTGCTTCATTTGTCAAGTACCGAAGACCACAAAACACCGTTGTTCAACGGTTTTGGGTATTATCACACTAAACTATCCCTTTAGTATCATTTTTGAGATTGTTAATTGCCTTGGATGCTTGGATTATGGGTGATAGTTTAGATGATGTGGTTATGTGAATTAGATCGGAAGATTATTTGCCATGCCATTGTGACTTCATTGTTTGATTGAATTTCTTGTGTAGTCTTGGATTGGCACATTGGTGTATTACTTGTCTTTGATACCGGGAAATTGAAATTGGTATTAGTAGACGTGTGCTCTTCCGATCTTGCTTGAATGAGTTGTGATTTGTATCATATTGGAAAGTGATTTCGGTGTTAGATTGGTTTAGGTTGCATTGGTGTGTGAGTGACTTTTATTGGATCGATATCTCCCTTTAAGTCACCTGTCATGGGGTCGAAAGTGGAATTGTCACCATTTGATGGAAAGGGAGATTACTCGGTTTGGAAACAAAAAATGAAAGCCATTTTAATTCAACAAAGAGTTGCTAAAGCACTTGATGACCCAAGCACAT